>WEKX01005727.1:67729-127254 GCA_013390025.1 Pitta sordida | reverse complement strand
TATGCTTTTATTTCTTGGAGATAATATCTATTCCAAACAAACAGCCCAAGCTCTTTTTATTTCAGCTATCCCATACTATAATTCAAAGAAAAATTACTTTCCTGTTCTATTGAAAACATGTAATTTTATTACTGAATTGCATGAAGTTATTAAAAAAAATTACATTTTGAAAGTTTTGAGCAAATGGCATTATTTTCTTTTGAGTCTTTCTAAGTGTACTTTAAAATGGCAACTCTCAGCAGTGAAGCACAGAAACTGCTACATATCTGTGACAGAAGAATGATCAGTTTTTATGTCACACTGTCAACTTCTATACAACTTAATAATTTATGGTTTGAAATCAGGGAGGGGGGGGAAAACAAACAAACCAAACAAAAAACAACAAACCAAACCAAAAGAACCAAGTTTCCAGCTTCACATACTTCAAGAGTGAAGTCAGAAGGTATTTCAGCCATGAGAACATGTTACACAAAACTCACATAATACTATTTCTGCTTCTAGTTCAGAGCACCTCTATAATTCTGTGTTCTCGAGAATATAAACACCTCCAAATGTGATTGTGTAATTTCCTGTTAACTTACAGGTCCTTTCTTTTCAGTGGCAAGATATCTCTGCCAGTTTCAAGACCCCTATTACACTGTGTAAGTGATTTGCAGCCCTGTGTACAGTGAGATGCACAGTCCTCCTGCAAGAACAAAGACGGGGTGGTGGCTGCTTAGAACCAAAACCAGCAAGCTACATGAATTCTGCATAAAGAAACATTATCCATGTTGCTGTTTCCTGCAGTGACCATACAGAGGGTCACATAACAGGTCACTTTTTTGAAAAGGAAGAACATGAGAAAATGTGTCAGAATTAAGGCACAGAAAGGAAACAAATGTTAAAAATGAGTGAAAAAAATCACTAAGTCCTTTAAAAGAAGAAAAAAATACAAATATGAAACTTACCATGAGGATTTCACTTTGGTTTCCTGACACAACAGTAGAGATGAGAATAACCAGTAGTAAAGCGCACATGACACAATTTCAGTTCTAGAAAGAGGTAACAGGAAAGAATTATGGGGTAAAATGCAAAGACAGACATTCTGGTTCAGATAAAGATACCAACACAGCACTGGAAAGGTTTACAGGGAGTAATTGCCTAGACAAGACAAAAGACAGGCCCCTTTCTCTACACTGCTCACAGGTAAACTGTAGGCAAGTTTAAATATGGCCAGGTACTTTCTAGAGACATAAGGCCAAAAGGAATAATTGAATAAATTTATAGCAAATGGGTCCATTAATTGCTTTTACACACAGCACATCATATACAACTGTCAGCTCAGGAAGACCAGGTTGTTTTCCAGAAGAGTGGGTTAATGCTGGGAACAATAAACTCAGCTTCCAGTCTGAATAATAGATTACTTGTGTTCCTGCCTCATATGGATAAGTGCCTTACATTGCCACATGGGCCACACACACGCAATAAAATCTTGCTGATAGCACATAATATGATTCAAACTCAATCTGCTTTTTGTAAAACTTCATCTGATATTTCTGGTAAAGTATTATCAAATATTTCTTTTCAATCTAAGTCAAGTTATATCATTAGCAAGTCCTGCTCTCTCCAGATCTCAAAACACAAGACAGCAGTCCATGTAATAACTCCACTGGTCGGCTCTCAGGCAGGTAACACGCCTTTTACAGCCTCCAAGCTGAAGCACAGTATCTTACCTAGAGCAAATAGTTTTAATGTAAGCTAGAACTTTTTCCAGTGCAAGTTCAGAAACTGAGAAACCCGTTTCAATAAACTTGAAAGAGAGTCTGTATCAAAGAGTTCATTGAGTTCCCTCCTGATTCTAAGATGAGACGCTCTCTGAACTACTATCAATTCTTTAAAAAAACTAAAAATCTAAGAAAACAGCAAGTACAAAATGTTCCCCATATTGTTGCAGTGTTGCAAGCAGTAAAAGTTGCGGCTGGAGAAATAGAAACTGGTCAGCCTTATGCAAAGCCTGGACCAGCAAACTTATAATAGGCAATACAGATTCCAAGATCATTAATGTCAGTCAGCAGTCCAAATATAATAGCAAGTTGGTCCTGTGAAAATAGTCTGTTCTCTTTTCAAAAAAGTTGCATGATAGTTTAATAAACATAAATGTGTTAGTGCAGTTGACTTGGGCTTCCCTGAGGTACTTGACTTAAAATGAAAAGCTTCCCTGTGGAAGACTGGAAAAAGTCTATTTCGTACATTTGAAATTTGCTTAAGAGGTCTCCCAGTGCCTAAGTCAGGGCACACTACCCATGTAGCTCCCATCATGTCTTATTAGCATTAAACCCAACTGTAGGTCCCACAGTGATTGAGCTGGTGGCCTGTCTCCTTTCTTTCAGGCAGCCTCTCTTCGAGAACTTGTTTCCAGTCACTGCCAGAAATTCTACTGTGTTTTTAACAAAGCTATAAGAAATCATCCAAAGCTTCCTATAGGACAGTGTGAAATGAAAATGATACTACTCCAATTGCGACAGTGGCTTGCATGATAAAAATGCTTCATATTTCCACTCATCATTTTTCTAGTTTAGGGGATTTTTTCTTTAGTCAGTGGATCGAAGTTACACTTAGCAACAAATACAACAGAATGTCACATACTGTAATCCACTGTCTATCCTCAGCAGCCTGAGTCAAGGTCCTCAAATGCTCGTCAAAAGACTAAGGGAGTTGGGAATAATATCATGACAGCTTTTTCCATTCCTCTTGTTCCTGGAGGACCCCAGTTTGACTTGTTCCTTGCTCTAAGTGTAAAGTAGGGCAATTCCAAGGCTATTTCAGATGTGCACTAGCTCCACATCACTTTTTGAATGGCTTTGACAACAATCACATCTCCTCTCCTATACCATGGCAGGCACCCAAAACCAAGACAAACCCCAACATATCAGGAGCATAAAAGAAGTTGTGATCAAGCTGGTTGTACCAGCTATACCCCGATACAGATTTTTCCCAAAGGGTAGAGACTCCTTCTGCCTATTTCCAGCAGTTATCCTGCTTTTTAACACCCTAAAAGGGCTTGATCAAGAGCTGAGAGTTTGTCCAAAATACCATAAGTGAGCTATTTGTAGGCAGCAAATAATCATCTGGAGGTCCATACTCAGGTCAGCATGTTGGTTGGCTTTAAAATCAAAAGAATGTGGGTGTTTTTCTTACTATATGGGAGATTTTATTTTTAAAATAATGTTGTAGAAGTGATTCTCATTTCTCTAAAGCTGTTGTCAGAAAATTGTTCTGCTACATCAGACACCAAACACTAATGTCAAGCTGCAAACATTAAGAGACTATCATTCCATCTTACAAAAAGTGTTTGGAAATACACTACAAAAAACCTGGTAATGACAATAAAGGAAATTGCAGAAGCTGCCTACACAGCCAGGAAATTACTTCTTTTGCAGGAAAAATGTGTTGTTTTGCTATTTGGTTTGATGTGCTGTCTCATTAACAAAGGCAGCTCTGAATATTCATTTTCATAGGAACACTCTGCCTGCTGTTGAATATGAAACAGGTCATTTTGCTTTTCTAGCTAGACCTGTCTCTGTAAACCTCAGCTTCCATCTGCTTTATTGACCTCCTTATGTTATTCAAACACCAAGAGTAAAGATAGTTTAATATTGCCACATAATTTGTAGTGTTAGTCTGCAAAAACCATGTTACTGTTATAGAACAGCCCAGGAACACAGCTATATGGAAAAATGATAACCCACCAGGCTCAAGAAACAAACACATTCAGCAGATGTTTAGTAATACAATCAGCTTCTGAAAGTCAGCATCTGAACAGGAGCACCAAAAGATACATGTACTGTTTTCAATTACTCTGAGTGTTATTTTAGATTTTTCACCCTCCACATATTCAAGGTTTTTGCACTCATATTATACATCAACGTTTCAATAAAAATATAATAAAAACTGAGAGAATCTGAACTTGATGGATGAGGATGCAAAAAAAGGGTAATGAAGTGAATGTAAATGTGCCTTTGTTCTAATCCGCTGCTGAACTACCAATTTAAAGGGGTATAACTCAAAACTGTGGAAAGAATTGAATTTTAATAGAACTAAGTAAATATTTCTGACACTTTAGAAAATATATTCTTTAAAATAAATGGATAAAATAGGTATTTCCTGTGCAAATCCTATGTGACTGCCCAAAATACATAATTCATTAATTCTATTAGAATAAGATAATGACAAAACTATGAGATATTTATTCAAATAAAGACAAGACCACTTGCCTTTCAAAAGTCAAAAGTATGTGTTTTGTTCTCTTAAGAGCAGAATTTTATTTCCTTAAAAAAAAGTCTATCATTATTTTATCAGCTTTCAAAAACACTTAATCCATCTCAGACTCACATCCTATTATTTTGACTATCTTGAAATTGCAGTGATATTCATTTTAATTCTTAATGAAAAAGAATATGGTCACATTACATTAACGTTACCAGCTTTAGTATTCAGTTTTTACACTGCTCCATGCTCTAATATTCTGCTCGTATTTAAGTAATTTCCATCAACTCATTCCCTCACGCAAAAAGGGTAGCAGTATAAAAACTGACACAAATATATTTAGTCTGAATAGGAAGTTGTTGCATGACATCAATAAAACTGATATCGTCAGATTAGTGAAGATTATTAATATATATATACACACAAAGAATAAAATAAATTTAAATTTAACACTGTTGTTTTCTTCTTATCTCCCAAGATGTAAATATGCAATTAACCTGAACTATTTTTTTAAAGAAAAAAGACTCCTCCTGTGCTGTAATCTGTTGGATAAGGGGGCATTTGGGGTCAAGTTGGCAACCAGAAAGTGTAATGAGATGCCTGGAATTCTGTTGCAGCTGTTGTGGACACAAAGGTGATGAAGAAGAAATTGTCAATAACTGAGAGCTGACTGTGCATTTCCACATTCATACTGATAGTATATATAGTGTTTAAAGGAACAAAAATATATCTTGACTTCTAATACATTTTGCTATCCCCCAAGTTTAGGCCTTTATACATGTCCATGATTTAAATCCTTCAAAGGGTTGAAATGGGATTTATATTGATTAAAATCTACCAAACTGAACAAAGTGGACTATGCACAATATCCCAAAAAGACAATCCAAAGATTTTACATACAGCCTGAGATAAAGGAAATCCAAGAATGATAAAATTAAGACGAAATGGTTGAACATACACAGAATGATATCTGAAATAACAGTACTAAGACTATATCAGTTTACAATTCATTTTGTTAAATGCAAAAAACTTTAGAACTAACATGGTATTTTTCTTCAAATTATCTTTGCTTTGTAGATCTCTTCAGAAGTTAGTTTAAGTCTGATGAAAATCAGTTTGCTACTTTTAAGTTAAAAACATTTAAAGCAGCAAATCCTGGGTGCATCTCAGAATGGATAAATCCAGAGCTAGAGGCTACAAATCTTCCAGCATGGCTTCAGATTGGACCTGTTCTAACAGTATAACTACATTAGTGTGAAAGGGATAAAGCCTGAATTCACCAGGTCATTTTGATGTTTGGACAGATAAGATTCAAAGCACAATATGTGCCAAAAAAAGGTTATTCTTTCAGATAGAGAGCTCTAACTTTTGAAAAATGTGTAAGTATTTAAAGCTGGCAAACAGGTCAAGCAAAAGGACAGACAGTACAAATAAAAAACAAGTCACTACATCATATGGCCATGGTATTTCTTATTTTTATTAAAACTAAATTAAAAACAGAATTTTTCTCCAACAAGGCAATACTAGTAGTCCACAGCCTGTCTATTTTTGCAATAGTTTTTCCCAGAAGAAAACAGGGTTTGGTGTGTTTTGGTTTTTTTCTAATGAGAAATAATATATTATTTCACCTCAGATTAATTTAGAATTGATTGATGGGAAAATTAAACCTGGGACAGAAAGCAATTGTGGATTTTTTTCCTTAGCCAATAGGGAAACGCTCTACAAAATTATGGTGTGCAGAGACGGCCGTTGCTATGGAAACTATTTTGCAACCTTAAATGTGATGGCAAGCACCAGGTGCCTGCTGTAATGAGACTTTAAGGTAATTATGAATTGTAAATAAAGTTTGCTGGCAAACTGATTTAGCAGTAAGGGTGGATTTAAACCAGGTGTCATCTCGAGGTCTAAAGGACAAACCCCTCTCTGGATAACATGCTGGTGGTGGCCAAAGTACAGCTCATGAGCCACACAGGCTTACGAAGAGAGCAAGCCCTGCTCAACAGCTCCATGCTCCCAGCTCCAGTGCCAAAGGAAGGATCCAAGCTGGGCTGTATGGCAGGAATGCATGGTCAGCAGAAAAGGATGTGTCTGTTAAAAACAAGACACAGCAGAGCCACCAGATTTTGCCTTTGGTTACTCCCCTTCTGCAGCAAACAGGAAAATTTCTTTTGCTTTCTTTACCAGCTGCAGCCTGGGGATCCTGTGTACATGGCTGGCTGGTGATCAGGGATTGTGAGGGCCGTGAGGGAGAGGCTGAGGATCTGAAACCTGGTGAGAGGTGGCTCTTGCTGCATGGTTTCTGCAGTTTTGCACAGCTTTGAGCTGGATATGGAGGACACTGATTCTGGTAGGTCCCCACAGAGAAATCAAAGGCATTGGGGTTGTTTCACAGCACTGTGAGTTAGGGGATTATGCTAAAGAGAACATGTATCATATGTCAGGACATGGGAATGCAGGAATTTTGGTAAATAACAACAACAGTGATACTGTGGCAGTGGAATAATGGAGTCAGAACTAGAGCCTGGCTTTATAAGGCATGGAGAGTTGTGTAAGACAAATTACAAAGGGAGAGTGGGTTCTTGGTTAGGGGAGAAGTTCAAAGTGTAGTGGGGACATAAATTCATGAGTAGATTTCGGACATGAAGACTAAGCAATGAAAGTCTACAGAGCCCTCTGGCTCTATTGAAGGAAGTGGTTCTCCAACTGTCAGCTCAATCCCTTGGAGAAGAATCCATGTGCCCTTTAGAAAGGGCATCTGTTTTCACAGCAGAGGAACTGTAAAGCTCACACACCTCACTCAGAGTTGCCTTTTCCCACAGATACCCAGAGGACTCCAGCCTTTCCAGTCCTGTGTGGCAGATCTGCAAGCACCTAACCAGCTCATCAGGCTGTAGCATCCGCAAGCTGGAGAAACCTACACTAGAGAGAAAGAGAAGCACCCAAAAGAGCCCAGCTGCAAAGGTCAATACACATTTCCTTTCAGTACTGACTCAGCTTCTCTAGGATCCTGATAATAACAACAAATAGTTTCCACCTGTGTCCTGACAGTATTATATATCAAAATTAACCTGCTGTTTTTCTGAGTTATTTCAGAAGATTATGATGCATTTATTTTTGCATTTAAGTGATGGACTTCAATTTCTGAAACTTCAGTAAAGCAAACTTTAGTAACTGGTCATATGGAAGTTATTCGAATTCATCTTGCTGAGTCAGAGGCCAAATCTGGCATTGCTGAGAAATCAACTGAATTTTCTCTAAATGAGGTCATTTTGGTAGATAAATCTCCACAAACTTTTCCTTGAAGAAATCTCTGAAAAGTTCCACTTCTGAAATTTATCTGTGTTTCTACCAGACACTTTTGGGTTTCTTAGGTCCTCAAAGCAGTGCTTGGAAATTCCAAACAGGTACATGTTAACAGACCCATCTCAGAGCCACCTCCAGGGGAACAAAAGTGTTGCCTCTATTTCTGACTTTATTAAGGGCAACCCTCTTCCGGAAATCAGCATAATGAGCAGCTCAGACCTAGCTGCCTTCACCCCACAACAGCATAAACTGGCCACTGTAATCAGCCTGGGGAGTATTTTAAGGGATGACTCCTCAGATCCAGCAATTGCAATCACAGAGTTAGTAAGGTTGGAAAGGACCACAGAGACCATCGGGTCCAACCCATCACCTGTTACCTAACCTGTCGTCATCCTGCTACCAACCCACCATGCTACCAATAGCACACTACCCTAATATCTAGGTTGTGCTGCTAAGTACAGCATCCAACCTATTCTTAAACACCTCCAGGGATGGTGACTCCACCACCTCCTTGGGTAGCCCATTCCACTGAGAGATCACCCTCTCTGTGTAAAAGTTCCTCCTAATGTCCAGTCTAAATCTCCCCTGATGCAGTTTAAGACCATGTCCTCTCGTTCTATCACTGATAGCTGAAGAGAAGAGACCAACCCCCAGCCTGACTACAACTCCCCTTCAGGTAGTTGTAGAGAGCGATAAGGTCTCCCCTCAGCCTCCTCTTCTCCAGACTAAACAACCCCAGCTCTCTCAGTCGCTCCTCATAGGGCTTGTGTTCCAGCCCCTTCACCATCCTTGCCGCCCTTCTCTGAACATATTCAAGGATCTCAACATCCCTCTTAAACTGGGGAGCCCAGAACTGAACACAGTACTCAAGATGTGGTCTAACCAGTGTGGAGCACAGGGGGAGAATAACATCTCTGGTCCTACTGGCAATGCTATTCCTGATGCAGGCCAGGATACCATTGGCTTTTCTGGCCACCTGGGCACACTACTGGCTCATGTTAAGTTTTCTATCAACCAGCACTCCCAGATCCCTTTCCACCTGATCATTCTGCAGCCACTCCATCCCCAGCCTATAGTTATGCATATATATGTATTGGGTTTGCTCAGACATTTCTAAGCTATGTCTCATAACATTGATGAACTGACATTGAAAGAGAGCCTTTATATTAAAAAAAAGCCACCAAAACCCACTTAAAACTCATGTAAGAGAAAATCATATTTTTCAATTAAAATTTTCCCAGAGTTCTCACTAGTTTCTCATTGCTGCCTGATGAAATTTGTTTCTCATTATAATCACATGAGCCCCAAACCACTCAAATGATTGCATTTATTGAAATGCATGTGACTGGGTTTGGTCTGTTATTGCTTGTTTCTAAGAGAAGCCCTGGTAGTCCTGCCTTGTATTCCAGACACGACATCAATGAATTTGACTAGAGGTTTACAACAGAGCATCAGAAAGGCAAGTAATGATAACCTTGACAAAAAGCCAACACTAAAAAAAGCAAAAGCACATTCATATGTCCCTGTAGTGCTGGGGGGGTGGAAGAGAGGGAGGAAAAGGTGCAGTGGAGCATAGTCATTTATCTCAATTATTGTCTGCTTTTCCTAAATCAGTTTTGACAAGAATTACGTTTCATAATATCTATTATTCTCTCAGCCTTGTTGGGTTTGGTTCTCTCTCTCCATATTCACAGGTTCATTGATGTCTTCCTAAAACACATGTCCTGCTATCAGTGATGAGGTACAAACCCTGGACTGGGTGGACCATCAACACCCACAGGGTGTTCTCACAAAAGAGCTACATGTGGTGCCTTCACCACTGAGCACAGGAGTGCCCAAAAGTGAGCCAGATGACCTCGTCTCCAATTGATTCATATGATTTTAACACTGCATATGCATACAGCAATAAAGGGGTGGGGGAAGGAAATAAAAATCAGGAATACGGCAGAGATCATTTCTTCCTAGGCAATTTTCTTTAAAGAGGAAAAAAAATAATTTTCAAATTGTAAGTTGTTAAAAATGTTATCTTGCCTCAAACACATGATAACATTTTCTTGTTATCTCTTCCCTTAGTGGAGTTACGGCACCCATAATCTAATGCATATTTTATTGCTTTATTTTCAATATTGGGAATTTACAGAATTCTAACCTAAAGAGAATCACATGAATTAGGCTACTTTGGTAAATGAGGCGTCACACCTTTCTACTGTGATGCTGTCAGGAAGGCATCAACAGAGAAAATGGGATTTCACATTGGGGGAAAAAAAATATGAAAAAAAGGCTTTAATTATTTTTTGCTAAAGAGGAAGATATCCCAACACACTGTATGTTATAGTACCACCTTGAAGATACCCTTTGGTTTCATGCAGCTATTAAGTTTGTTCTTCTCTCTCTTTCAATTTCTTAACCTTGTGAAGGTCCATTCTGAAGTAAAAATACAAAGAGCAAGAACGGTTCCTCTTTCTTTTTTATTTTTGCCATTAACATGACATTTCTGAAAAGAGAAAAGCTACAGCTTTGCCTTAACCTTTTTATCCTTTAAATATTCAAGTATTGTCCGTATCAGAACACCTTCAATGAAATTTGTTCTGTTTATTTATTTAACCCCTACGGAGAAAACCTTCTTCCTGCTATTGCATTTTTCCTATTTAGAGGTTAGAACAGGAGAACAAAATACACAGATTTATGTCCAGCTACTGGTAGGAACATCAATTTCCTCTTTTAACTACATCAGTTATCATGGTCCTATAAATGAGAGTCAAAAGACTTTTCACTTACTGGGCAGTTTTCCATTTGTTTTGCTATCTATATCTTGATATTTCAATAGATTTCCAATGTTTTAGAAGAAGATCCAAAGTATTGTCACTGAAGAATAATGAATTATGGCCGTTCCTGCCTTTGCTTCAATGTTTCTCAGAGAGAGAAGAGATTTTTAAATGTTATTCATTGCATCAGGAGTTTTATGACAGAATCATGTTGAGCAAAATCATTTATATGGTACAATTAAGTCAAGCAATTGATCAAGAATGTAGGTCATTATTGGTGCATTAGCAATCCTGAAAGGGAAAGCAGAAAATTGGGCGATACAGGAATACCCATAATAAATAGTGAGATGGCCAACTGAGAGACCAAAACTGAGGGCAAGTAACATATTGGAAGCGTTAACATAACAAAACATCATGAAGCTGAAATGCATCATGAAGATTAAAACTGGATCTACAGAAGGAAGTTTACAATCTAATTTTTTTTCCACTTCATTACTGAAGTTGTAAATACAAAATTACAACAGAAACGTCCCAGAACCTCTGGAAAGCATCTGATGCTGTTCAGTTATAAGGACAGAGGTCATCAGCCGGAAGAAGAAATGTTGAGGCATAGCAAGCATAACATTAATGACAGAAACTGTCCTGCAGCAGAAAACAAACAAAACAACGAACTGGATCTGTTTCAACATTTTCTTAGTGTGAATTATACACTCAAAATCATCACAGCACTAATAAATGGAGATGACGAATTTCTCAGCTGCTTGCAGTCATGCTTTCCTGTGTCTCTTATGTTTGCTCTTATGAGCCTGTGCAGGATAAATTTTTTGGAGGGATGACCCAGCTCAATATCTGGTCTTTCCCTTGGGACATTTCTGCCACTTAGTTATGAGGCAATTCTCGTATTTAATTAAATTCACCAGAACATATTTAGATTTGTATGTCTCAACCCATATAAATTAAAAATATAAATAGGAAAACATCGCAGCATTCTGCATGTCCTCCAGCCTCTTACCCCTCTGGGTTCCCTTTCAGAGTTCTCTGCTAGTCTCAAAGGTTCCCACATGGACTGCAGTTTTCCTCCTAAATATTCCGGCATCACCAAATGTCCTAGACTTTCAGTGATTCATCAGATGGAGCTTGATTTAAATTTCATTTTAGTACTACGTTTCTTGAAAACATTTGCTCAATGGAAACATTTTTATTCTATAATTTCCAACACAGTAAGAAAAGCCAGTTCAAGGGAAAGCTTGTAAAGTACAGTAAGCAAAAACTATGTCAAAAGATAGAACTGCTTTTTGTAGGCAACATGACAATAAAAAATCTAAAATCTAAACCTAAGTAAATGTATTTCAGTAGTACTGCACCTCTGGCAAGAAACTCTGTATAAAGCAGCACATTTCAGAGCCTGTCCTTGCATATTTCCTACCTCATTATGTCACACTGCTTAGACTGAGTTTCATTATGGAAAAAAAAGATCCAAAAAACACATGCACACAGAATCAGGAATTTCTCTCACATGTACTTTGGATCTCATTATGGTTATTCAGTATTCCCAGACAGCAACTATTACAGCAGTCAAATGTTGATATGTGTGTAAAAAGCCATGTCCATATTCACCTATCACAGCAAAATAAACTGAATGGCTTTTGATGTATCAACAAGTTGGTAACATTTCATGCAGTAGAAAATTGTAGTTCACTAGTTATTTGCACAAGATTCCTGAATGAGGAAGCTGGAATGAAAACTAAAGGTATTCTGGAAACTCCAGATAAACCAGATAAATACTTTCACTTACCGTCTCTAGCTAATGCCAGTGGCTCAGATGAAATAAGAAGTACCTTATTTTACCTGCCAATCTAATTCCATTGAAGCCAATTAGTTCAACCACTATGAATTTGCTTCAGGGTTTTATCACTTCCGCCACATCTTTTGTAATAAACTAAATATTATTAAAAAAATATTTCAATACAGTTACAGTGGGCTTATTTGAGATATATTAAAAATAAATTTATTTGATACCTACAGATAACAACTCATAAGTTTGTTCTTTCACTTATAAAATGCTTACATCCTCAAACCAATGAAATAAAGTGAAATAAAATTAAAAGAAGGGCATTTGAATTCACAGATTTGCTAAGTCTATAAAATAGGTTTTATGCACATAGGACTAAACAGACTGAAAACTCTTTGATTACTTGAATTAATTAATACACAAAAAGAAAAAAATATAAGGTTATGATTCTGAGACACTTCAAAGTATAATTGAAAAATGTATTAGCAATATTTTTTCTGTTCAGTCAAAGACAGATCACAAAGATATAAACTAATCTATTATTCCCCCATAAATTAAAGGGGAAAAAAATACGTCGGAAAAAATCATCATGAAAAAACCAAAGAGGTAGAATCTGCTGCAGTTATGGCTACCCCAGACTGTTGTTGGGCAGAGAGAATTCCCCTACAACTATTAATCATTAAATTATTAAATGCTTTCAAATGCTACACATTTCTAAGTTTTAGTGGGATTTTACAGTCCACGTCCTATTAATGTTCTTAAACTCTAAGAGCTCAATTGAAAAGGGAAAACACAAAGACTAGGTCTTTGACCCAAACTGCTTGCAGGTAATTAGGATATGAGGAGTCTGCAGAGATGGGTACAGTACTACTCCTTTCAAAGAGGACCTGACCATGGGAGTTTGCACAAAGATATAAACTAATCTATTATTCTCCCATAAATTAAAGGGAAAAAAAAAATACGTCGGAGAAAATCATCATGAAAAAACCAGAGTTTGCTGGCACTCCCGGCTCTGCCAGAAAAGTTCCATGTGAGGACTCTTAACTCTGCTTTCCAGAGTGCCACAGCCAGCACTGTCACGGGGGCGGGAGGCGAGAGCTTCAGGGAGCTTTTTGTTGCAATGAATAGCAACGAGTTTGGTACCTCCCACAGACAGACAAACTCGTTAGTCAGAAGAGCTTAGCAAAGCGATGCTATTTTAGAGTCCAGTGACTCTGAGCAATAGGCAAAACGGTGTGGAATCACCACAATAACAAAGAAAGATGACCAGATTCAGGCGTGCTTAGGCAACATTTGGAAACTGCAGCTCGCCCACCTGGAATAGGTAATGGCTCTGCCAAGGGGCCAAGCCCTGTCCAAGGGCAGCAGCCTTTCCAGCAGGGGCTGTGCTAGACTTCTGCAAGCCTGAGCAGCTCAGCCCAAGCCTTACTGATATTTGTAAATCACCTTTCTTTTCAAATGAGAACAACTTGGCTGGATTTGCTTTGTTTTTTGGTATATAACTTCTAGTAATGCCTTCACCTAAGATCTTCAATTCTTAATCATTGTAGGTTTCATTCCCTCAGCCCAGAGCATAAACCTGAGATTTCTTCAGTCATTTTCACCTCTGTGTTTTCATTAACAACTTCAGCAAACAGGGTATGGACCTGCACCCCTTTGCTCCTACATATCTAAAATATTTTCATGCAAGAGACAAAACAAATATTATTGGAAGTGTAGTAACATATTTAGCTGAAATACTTTCTAAGTTTCCTACGCTATTTTTTTCCACATGTAGAAATGGTTTTCCCACCCCAACAATTCCATGAAGATCAAATTAACACCATTCAGCAATTACTATCTCCCTGACCTTTTTTACTTCCATTAACTTCCCCTGGTTTAGTCTGTATTTTCATATTCTGAAACACCTAGGAGGTATGCAGTAGTGGCTATAAATAGCCATTTCCAATTATTCTTTCTCTGACCTTTCTGTCTCTCATTCTTGCCAATGTTCCCTCTCAGGGGAGCCAAATGACAGTTTTGTCAGTAGTTTTTTGGATGTGCTCTCTCGTCTATACTCTTCCATTTTTCCTACACAAAAAAAAAAATCACAGTAAACTTTTCCAGCTAAATTTTATGTCTTCTTTTTGTTCATCAAGAACTAGTGCTCCCCAAGCAGCCTCCAAGTTATAACTTATATATTCATTTACGGAACACAGCCTCATACAGTCCCTCCGTGTTTATTCTTTTTCCACCCTTTTATAGTCTTTACAGCCTATCTTTTTGTCCCTTTTTTAAAGGGCCAGAAAGAAATCATAGACTCATCTGTATTAGTTTAAAGTTTCCATTCATTAGTGACTACTAGTGTATGCTGATTTGTTTAAAATGCTCTTAATTTTGTTTTTTAAGAAAAAATATTTTAAAGTTAAACATACAAGTGCATAGAACCTGAATTGCACAGAGAAATTACTGAAAATCACTGTCCCTCCAGCTCTTGCAAGAAGAGCTTGAGTGAGGAGTCCTGGAAGCCATAGCTTGCAATTAGAAGTGCACAACTTCTAAAATATTCAATGCATATAAAACCTTGAAATAAGTCAGTGTTTGCCACTGCAAGCACTGCCTGATCCGTTTTTCTGACTTTAGCACAATAAAAGGTAACAATGCAATATTCTTGAGGAAAAGCTTAAAACCAAGTAAGTTATTTGCAAGTGTTTGTACACAGAGGCACAGAGCGTAACTCTTGCCAACTTAAGCATCAAAATATATCCCTATTATAAAACTACTCCACGCACAGTCATCTGTTTTAGTGGAAAGCTTATTCAGCATTTGAAGCTTAAAGTAGATATCAATTTTAAACCACTTAACATGTTTGGAACCGTCTATGGAAGCAGCAGTCAGAAATATGCACAGTAGGTGATACAGGGTGGAGAGAACTGATGTTGAGAGTGAAGACACTTGGAGGATTAGCCTGAAAAAGTTGAGTGAGGATTTACTTACCTATTCCCTCATTCTTTTATGGCTCCATTAATGCAGGACACACTCAAACAAACAGCTGTAAAACATTTTGTTCCAACCAAGCATGGCATCCATCCAACAAAGGTTTGTGTGAACCCAAGGGTTTAATCTTGTGGTCTCTGAACCCCTGGCAGAGGTTGTACAGTGTTTATAACAAGTCTGCAATGTGCAACTAAGAGAAGAAAATCCATTATCAGTACGTTTAAACTTGCAATACAAGAAACCAAATACAATCACTACAAAAAAATTAAGGGGTCTGTAAGTGAAAAAATATTGGAAGTTGTCAATACATCAGGCAAGACTCATGCCATGGGTAACAATTCATCAAATATAAAAATATTCTTTTTTCCATAAGTATCATGACACTAGTCATGATGCGGGGACATGACAGATCAGAATTTGCCTATAAAATTGTCCTGATTCTTTGTCAATATGTACTGAACAGTTCAAGTGACATCAGCACATTCTAACCTCTATTACATTTATTTAAATTTGTATGTCCTCTGCAGGGTGAATAGATGACGAAGTTACTGTATCTGCCATGCTGCTTGGGGAGAAAAAAAAGGTTACAGAAAATAAGATCTACAATATTTTCTTTTAGAGCTCTGCAGCTGACAGTTTAATCTTGATAAAAGTTACAACAAGTCTTGGAGATGTTCTGCAGTTTAATTTTATGTCTCCAAATCTCTGACCTAAGGAAAAACCTATACAGCCTGGAATCCTTTTAAAATTGCTTCTAGCATTCTTCAGAGAGCAAGTTTTTCCCTGCAGAACCATACAGACTAATGGATGATGACCTTTTTTTTTAGTAAGACTGCACTATCCCAGTCTACTGGGAGAGGATGCAAAAGGAAATTCATATTTGGCTTCCCACCTCAGCTGACCAACAAATAGAGCAAGATAACAGTTTACAGACCCACATTCACTCTAGAGACCACCAGAGAGGATTTAAACTTTCTGCAAAATTGTTTTAAGGATGCTTTATAATGAAGCCAACTCCTAAATTTCTTCAATTTTGCAAGACTTTCAAATTCACTTATGTTTATTGTACAATTTTTTTTTAAATTGCTGATTTCAAGACTGGTAGTAGTGAAATAATCTGAATGGAAAGCTTCCCCAAAAGCAGAGGTGGTAGGTAGCAAATAGCCCAACAAGATCTCCAGGACCACATACAAGAGATGAAATTTTGCCTAAGGAGTAAAGCCTGAGGCCTTGACATTTTCTCACCATTAAGATTTCATAGGGCCTTTTGTAAAGGTCAGGGACACCAGTTCTTGCGTGCTGGCCCAGCTCCAATTTTTGCAATTACTCCCCAATAGCTTAAATTCCCCTGTGACTTTAAAACATCTTCCTGTTCTTTGTATAAAATCCCTCCCACACATTTCTTCCCTGGTATCCCTGCTTTTTGTGGTTGTTCAGTCTTGCATACCTTGACTTCTAGGTCATAAATTAATATTATTGTTTTGTACCCCTCTCAATACTGGCAAGGCCATAATGTCTCTTGATGCCTAAACTGCTCTGGTTTTTCCCCTGTCCATCCTTCCAACCTGCTTTGTACAGTTGCTTTAAAAGTCCATATACAGAGATAGGCCATGCTACTGGTACAGAGAGCTTTGGAATCAAAACTCTGAACTCTCCCACTCTACAATAAAAATACATGCAAGTTGGAACATAATTATATTTATGTGACTTGTGGGTTTGTTTGGGTTTTAATACTAAATTTAATGTAAATAATATTTGCCATGCAGCATTGTGCCAGCAGAAAGAGAAAACCAGGAAATAGCATGAAATTCTACTTTGCCCTTTGGCCCCACCACAGCCAGGGCCTGGATAATGCCACTGGATTTCACTGTAAAGTTTTAATTTGCAGGTGATGAAATTGGAATTGCTTAGATTTGATGCAAGCACTCCACTGAAAGACATCTGCTGAGATCTAGAAGTCACCTTCTCCACACAGTATTAACCCACTTTTCTGTAACACAAACCCTTTCACTTATGAATATGAGATATTCAGTTAATCTATAGCACTTCTATGATGGGAATAAATGCTTTACAAACAAAAATACGGTAAAGTTATTAAAGATCACACTCTTTCGGTTTGCACAGTATCTCACAGCATTCAGAGTCTTCTCTACAGTCATCAGAACTACTCCCAGCCCAAGAAAGAGTCTGAGCTTGAGGCAATCCTACATGACTGGCCAAGGTCATACAGCACATCTGTGACCAAACTGGGCAAAGAGCCCAAGCCTCTTCCTGCTCCTACCTCCCATGACTTAATTTTCAAACTCTCCCTCCTCTCACTATGACATTCAAAGTCTTCAGAGCTCTTTAAATATTGATACAGTACATTAACTTCTAAAATATTTGGGATAATCTTTGTTCTCCAATGGTATGCATACAAAATACAAGTCATAGCAAGGAGAAAGGCCATTTGTAGGGGGCATTGGAATGAGAAGCATCAGATAGCTGTGTCACAGTTATCTCAATACCAGAGAGCTCTGGCAAAGTCCATTTGACCAAAAGAAGTGAACTGAGGGAGGACAGCACACATATGGCAGAGCTCTGTGCAGCTCTCCCAGACTCCTGGGAAACATACAGATATCCACTGAGACAGTGTTTACAGTACATCTCTCTGCACAGCCTCACATTATGTATTTTTAAAGCGCTCTCCCAGACTTACTATCTTCTCAAATGTATACAACTACAAAGAGATATAAAGAAAATTCCTTATTTTTTTTTATGCTCCTTAAATACACAATTTGGAGCTATCCAATGCTAGAGACATAGTGACTTGCTCACCTTGAAATGTCAGTCTGTATCTATTGCAGTCTGATGCTTTTGGCTGATGACCAGGATCCTTCTTGCCAGCTGCATCCACTGTTTGCAGCTTAGTTTTTCACCTTTTAACTTCAGTCCTTCCTCTGCACCCATAACCTCAAACAACATTTTTCTATGACATCCAGTGCTGAAATAATACTGAGATTTCTTGCAACTTCTCCATGGCATAAATACGTCCTACAGCCCCCTACCCTTGGTGCTTTTAGACAGCAAGCAAGTGAAGAACGCTACAGGCAGAGTCATGACAGCCCAGATACCCTATTCTGCTAACTGCAGACAAGAGGGAAAGAGCTCACAATGTGTGACTGCTAAACCAGAGTCACTCTGAAAAGTTTTTTATTCACATTTTTGAAAGTTTAACAATTCTGGTCATTCTTTCAGCTAAAGGGCAATACCAAGAAACCTGTCAAAATATCTGATTTATGCAATAATTGCAGAGCAAGTCCTCAGCAGATCCCTGGGCTGGTAGAGACGACTAAAATTGCTACAAAGTAAAATACAAGGAACATTACTCAACATTTCCCTAGAGGCTGTCATATGCAAGAGCTGTTATCTTTCAAGGGATTCCTAGTAGGTAGCTAACTACTGTAATAAGGGGTTTGAGGAAGGGGAGGTCCCCAGAAAGGAGTACCTGAGAGACTCATTAACTGCCAGTAACCCCAGCTGATCTGGGTTTGCTGCTCATGTGATTACATGCCCTGTCCTCCCTGCCAGCTCTACAAGTTGAAGGTGGTATCATCCACCCCATGCCCCTACATCTGTGCATAAGAATTTTTCATATTTTAAGATAGTCACTCAAGGATTTTGTTGCCAGAAGCTGTTTTCTTCTGCAGTGTTGCACAGGCAACAAGTTTCTTTCTGAAACACTATTAAAATGTACAGTCTGCCTCAGTCATGAGTCTGTTTCTTTCTCTGATGTGGAAACCAGAAAAAAAAGACAATATTTCCATGACATTGACCAGCAGTGCTGACAGTGGTGGGTAACTACGAGAACATTGGTATAGTCTTGTTAATTTGATTTATAAATATAATTGCTACTAATCAATTATGTAGTGAATTGGATAACTGCACAACCAGGTTCAGTGAAGCCCCCTTAATTATCTTTGGCATTTGCAGCAAACAGTTCCAGCACAACATGTTCTTCATCCCCATCAGCGGAACTTTACATCTCCTTGCCTTTCATAAAACAAAACCTCTCATGTCAGCATCTCTGTGAACCTGTAAACAGCAAAGTGAGCTAGATTGCAGCCCCTGGAGTTTAGAGAAAATCTTCACAAAGACAGTGTAAGCAGAGCTCACATCAGCTTACCGGGGTGTCTCCCTTGATTACAACTGGTTCATTTCAGAAAATTGTCCATGGAGATAACCCTACCTCACTCGTCAAAAGAAAGGGTATCTAAAACATACAACAATCTAATACTCTTATCTGAGTATGAAATTAAAATACATGTACCTGTCTCAGCATTATCCAGAACACAAAAGAATAAATGCTCATTGAATTAAAATTTAATCTGATTTCATTCTTTCATAGACAATAGGAAGATTGTTTGCTATGTTAAACATCATAATTCAATACCTTAATTATTAATTTAATAAGTTCAGAATAACAGTCTCAGAGCAGATAACGGTCAGCAATTTGGCAACTAAATCTGAGCAAAAATTAAGCAAAGAAATAAAATGCCACAGTTCAGTCTAAAAGTATGTCTCTCTTGCACTGAAGGGAACTGAGCTCCCAGGACTGTGCCAGACACTGCATTCCAAAAATGTCATTATGTAACAATGCAGCTCACTCACCTGCCAGGCAAAAATCCACCAGAAGGAACCTTTGGGGAGAATTCCATCCTGACAAATATACGCAATCATCAATTACGTATTTTTTGTGTTGCGTACTTCTAGACCTTGGGAATGTGACCACTGCTTTTGAACTGTGTGCAGTATTCCACAGCATTTAGCAGTGTTAGAAGTTGAAGTAATTGTCTTCAGAAAATGGGGCTGTTTATATCACTTTAATTTTCTTTTTTAATATTTATAACTATGCCAGTAGTGCACTGTAGTGTGGATGGATGATCTGTATTTTATATTGATCTTAGGCAACTCAGCAAAGGCTTTCTTTAATCTATAATTAAAAATTAAAACCTTCAGGGGAGCTATTCATCTGACAGTCAGGTTTTTTTCTGTTGCCCTCTGCCAGTAATTAAGTTCTGCTAGTACTTTCAATTTTTATACAGACTTGGTTTATTACAATTTTCTTCATATTTGTTGCCACAAAACACCAGAGGCTGATGTGACAAAAACTTTCATTTTTAAAAACCCCAGCACAGTTATACGGATAATGTATTTAAAGTGCTTGTATGTACTAGGAAAGGAATGATGGAATAAAACAACACAAAGTTATCACTTTGCAGTCGGAGACACGTTCTGATCAAGTCTCAATACATTTTGTGCAAAAGTATTCCTTGTATGCTGCCTCAATGGAAGGAACGCTGATATTTGTATTAACCACAACACTTACCACCCAAAGAGCTCAGAGGATTTCTCTAGGGCTGAGCATAATAATTCTCATTTCCCACATGGGCCAGGCCCTCCTATGACTAGCCTGAGACCCAATTCTAAAGAAACAAATGTTTGTCTAGATTTTCACCCAACCTTTTCACATTGGACTTGTTAACATGCAGAAATGCCACCAGCAAAACGCCTCAGTAGTGTCAAACAAGCAGGGTATCAAACTCCCTTGTTGCTTAGAATATATTTGACTTTCATCTCTGCTTGTCAAATCAGAAATCATTAGTTTACAACAGAGAAATCAGACACTTGGCACTTTTCTTATTAGAATGGAAGCTTGGGAGGAAAACATGATAAGAACAGCTCTGCAGCAGCACGCCCCTGTGATTAGGGTAGAGGCGTGTGGTGCTTGACACTGCAGGTCTTGCTGGAAGGAAAATCCACAAAGCAGCTACCAGCCTTCCCCAGACCTGTCATCAATTGTAACCATAGGACTTAAAAAATTAATAGTAAAGATAGGATCTGAATAACCTCCTGCTATGTTGCACAGTTTCTCCAAAAGGTCCTCAATCACTAGCCTGCAGAATGCCGTGGGAGAGACAAGAATTATTTTAGCTAAATAGCCAGGGAAACATGAAGGATCATAGCTAAAGCAAGCAAGTCACTGTGCTGCTGCATTTCAGTGAGAATTTAGACTTTCAGCCCACACTACTTTTTTTTTTTTGTCAGTACAGATAAAGAAACATTAAAGAGTTTAGATTTTAACCAGATTTAGAGTGTCAAACCCTGGAGCTAAAGTGTTCGATGTCATCAACGTTCTTCCCACTTTTATTTATTTATTTATTCAAATGCAAAGCAATGCTAAAGGCTCTATACTCAAGAAACCCCAAAACATATAAGAGGTATTCATAAAAATAAAGTAAATAAAGTAGGTATTTATAAAAAGTAATTGGCATACCTTTTCATGCAGTTCTAAGAGGTTAAATATATGTACATGGTTAACATAATTACTCAAAACAATTCTGATATAAAGGAGATAAATATATCTTTGGTACTAATCAGAAGAACATCAAAGTTAATGTGTATTATCCAGAAGGGAAGGCTGCGAGTTTAGAATGTGGGTGCTCAGAGGTAAAATAGTACACGCTGAATCTGATTTCAGCATTATCCCCAACAAGATACTTTGCTTATCAGTTCTGATTTAAAAACACACAGTAGTGAAGATAACTGTCTTGAAAGACTTTTGAATTTCTTGTTAAATGGAATGAGACTATGAAAACAAAACAGCCAAGTAATCTCAGCACAAACCCAAACCCTGTGACATTGACAATGCCATTGACATTTTCCAAGCCATATCCTAAGAAAAGCCACATATTTTCCAATTCATATTTATGAAGCCCAAGAAGGAAGTGAGAAATCTACTTTGTAGGAGGGGGAAACTGTAAACAGGATGCTGGACCTGCTTGTTTTCCCCAGGATTGAAGGATTACAGGAGGATTTCTATGATCTGACAATCTGTGTTCACTGACTACCTCAGTTACAGTGGTCAGACATATTTAACTTTCAAAGTAGAAAATTACATATACCAAAGCTCTCTTCCTATGATTTTTTTTTTCATCTGAGATCTCTTGCGTTGTGCTACTGCCTATTTTTCTGAACTGAAACAATAGACTGTCCCAGATGCCCCCATTCGTACGTGACAGAAGAACAAAATTAGAAAGGAAGTACTCTATTTTTGGGGAGTGTGGACATTTCACCGGAGGTTGCTTTTGTTTTAAAATGAAACATATGGAAAACTAAACCAAGGTAACTTGCAAAAACATTTTCACAGCACTGCAGTTAATGCTGCTTTGTTTGACTGAATGTGACCAAACAGTTCTTACGGAGAATTACACTGAGGCAGCAGAGGAGTATGTCTGTGTTGACCTTGTCAGCAGGAGGAAAGTAAATCCCTGGGTTTATTTTTCTTCTAGAAAACTTCTACATTCTTTGGTTTCAATGTCTCTTAACATGGCTCAACGAACCTTGATCCCAAAGGGACATTAAGTTTGGCAACTTTATTTTCTACTGCTTCCTTGTTTTCTAGTACCTATTACTGTGAAGATATTGGATTTTTTCTTTGATCCATCAGAAGAAAATCAATCTTTCTGAAGAAAAAACAAGCAGAGAGTTGTCTACTGACAATCACTGTTCATTTGACTTTTCCTATTTTTTGGAAAACAGAAAATGCCTTATTCTACTCTAAACAGTACTTGTACTAACACCAAGTACTCTTCAAGGTTTTCCATTTTACTCCTTATTTTAGAAGATTTCCTTTTCTTTTAGTTCAGGCTCTGTAGTGGTCACACCATAAGTGAAAGCAAATATTGCAGATTTCCTGTAGAGTGATGAAGATATGACTAAATTATAAATCAAACCTCACGTAGACTCGAGCAGAAAATTTTTATTAGGGAAAAAGGCTTAAAAAAGCTATAAACCTCAGAGTGGTCCAAACTCATGCCATTTGTATGTTCCCCAGAATAGAATCTGACCCAGGAGCCTGCTGTGAATACGTGGCACAGGTGATGTGTGCACGGGCAGTAAATCCAATGTTTCTGACACACACTGTGTTTCGAGCTGGGCCCATATGGATGAGCAGCCCACTTTGGCACAGCAGTGGCTTGCACAGCCTGTGGTGCGGTTTGGTGCACAAAGAGTTGAGAAATGAGCAAAGGAGACTCTCTTAACATCCCAGTCTCCTCCTGCTTTGTCCAAGCAAAGCTTTGAAATCTCATTCCCTACCTGTTAGTTTGCTGCCTGTAGTTAGTAAGCATTGCTAAGTAAACTAAAAAATAAAAAAGAAAGAAAAAAAATATTTTCATCTAGTTAAGAACCCAAATTTCAATTAGAAAAACTTGCATAATGCCCTGAGGCAAAGTAATCCATGACACAAAAAATAATTAGCACTGGAAGATTTGCAGAAACCAGCATCTTGTCAGTAAGTTTCCTTACGTAGATATAAAAAGATTTTATCAAATTAAGGAGGGAGAGACAAAAATCAACAAAAAAGTATGTGAAGATTGATTATATTCAACCATCGTGGTTTATATTGTTCTTTTTTCCCCTTAAGTCAAATAGTAAAGCTGATTTTAAAATTCTGTTCATTTGCCTTTATTAAAAATGATCATCAAAAAATCTTGATCGCCCTCAAGTACAATCCCCTTTGGTAGTCTCTCTGAAGAGCAGAAGGGAAGGCATTAAAGCTGACATGTCAACAATACTGTAAATGGTTTTTCACACTTCAGGGAAGACAAGGGTGTAATCAAAATTCCATGCTTAAAAAGCAAGGAAAAGGAAGCAAGGCATCTGCTATAACCATATCTTCTAAAAATAAATACACAAGTACATAAATAAATAGAGGTAACTTTTCTGAGAAACTGGATATAAGTCCCCTGATGAGCAGAAAGTGGTTTCATTAATGTGTCAGTGCTACAGAGAGTAATAGATACCATCCTTCTGGGGTACTTGCAAAACAAAAAACAAGGTAAGTGTTTTTAGGGATCTTTCAAGGTACACCCTGCAGAAATCTCACAGGGTACTGCTAGACTGCAGTAATTTTTTTGGTTCCTTAAAATCTGCTCACTTAAGTCAGGCTCAACTAGTCTGTCTCTAGTCTAGTCTAAGAACTGAATAAGTCTGGTTCTAGATTTTATAGTCAGGAAATGCTGTGATTATCTTGTTCTTCGGGAGTGGACTCCCAGGTTCTCAGTGGAGGGCACCAGGTGCCCTTTGCTGAGGAGTTCATGTCAGAGATCCTCGTGCTGCCCCATTGGAGCAACCTGCCTTTGCCCTGCAGTCCTAATCCAAGAGGCACAGAAAGCAAAGTGACAAGTCCAGCCTGGCAGGGAAGGTGCTCCTTGTTCAAAAGCACTACTGTTCCTCAAAAGACACAGACAAAAATTTTCCATCAAAAAATGCCATTCCAGCAAACTTTTGCAAGGGCAAGTCAGTTCAGTCCATTCTAATGACAGTCTTTCTGGCTCCCAGCCCACTTGCCTGCCTCCTTGCCATCCCATCTGTCCCAGCTCTTCAGAGCATTTCCTGGTTTCCTGCAATAAAACTGGCAGCCAGGATGTGCCATTCTGAGCAGAAATTCCCAGGTCATCATCCCTGCAAGGAGGTCAGATATCTATTATTATTGTTGTTGTTGTTATTTTTTTAGTAGAAACACCCATTTGAACGAGCCAATGAAGAACATGCTGAGTATCCAGGTGCCATCCGTAATACTTCTGTCTCAAATCACATTAAAGCCCACAGTTCCAATATAAGCATCAAGAGAAGGGGTCCTCTCAAAAATATCACACATTTCCTCACTAGAATGTTAGAAGACATGTTTATGGCCTAAATAGGTGGTGTCAGGATTTCACTACCAATATCAAAAGCAACCACACACAATTAGAAGAGCTGATGCTTTGTGTAGTGATTTCTAAATATTTTTCTATCATGGAAAAGAGACCTTTTTTCCAGTAAGATGGGAGGGCAAAACACAGTGAGATAAGAGGAAGGGAGAGGAGAGGATTTAATTCAGAGAAAAAAAATGGAATTTTCTCTCCCATAAGTAAATGTATCATTGTCACTAGACAATGCTCAGTTTACTGCACATACAATGTGCATGGTAATGTTAGTCTACTTCAAGTCAGATTTTGGGTAGCTATAGGGAATTAAGAAGTGCAGTGTGCTGCCTGTAAGAGCAGGGAATAAGGATCCAATGCAGCCAGAAGACAGCATTCAGTATAGCTGTGGCAATGGGTAGAACTCCTAAATCATTTTCAGACATATTTAGATGATTAGAGTAGTATTAAGCGTGCAACAGGAAAGATTTCTATATTCATTTACTATCAGCTAAGGTGCTGGATTGACATTGAGTCACTGTTTCACTGGTTTTCACTGTTACTCGGTATCTCACAGGCACAGATATCTGTTTTCACCAATTCTCCAGCCTCAGAATATGTCTTTCTGCACTGATGAGATACTGTGACAGCTGATATTTTGGCTTCCTATACATCCTGAAAACAATCAAAACTGCTGAATATTTGAATACCTCCCTAAAAAATGTAAGCCTTTATAATATTTAATTCCTCTTAAATTCCAGCAGGAAAAACCTTTGTGAATCTTTGACTTTTTTGCTCTAGAAAAACGATTTTGGGAAGAACACTCAATAGGTGTAGTTGAATTGCTTGTTATGCAGGGATAACATTAATCCTTTTTTTCTGAGATACTCACATTAAATCGAATTGCCACATACAACAAGTATAAAGTCCCAAAAATGTCAGAAACTCAAGGGGAAATCAAGCAAAACACACTCTAAAATCAGCTTTTCCAGCATGAGCATCCATACTTTCATGCAAATGAAATTATGCAAGTCTGCATAAGTTGGCCTTCAAATACTGTTTGTTCCCCACCCACACAGCTCTGTGTTGCTTTCCCNCCTCCTTGGGCAGCCCATTCCACTGAGAGATCACCCTCTCTGTGAAAAAGTTCCTTCTAATGTCCAGTCTAAATCTCCCCTGACGCAGTTTAAGACTCCATTTTGTTAACTTTTCATTCTCCAGGAGGTAGGTAATTAGGGAGATTACAGCATGCTTTTATACCCAACCTAATTAGATAACTACATTAACTGAGCCACTTACTATCTCATTCATTTCTGAAGCCGCTGTTTATAGCACTTCAATGATTGCAGAAAATGACAGTGGTGCAACTATTTATTTGCCTGGCTACAGATTTTCCATGGCCTCGGGATATTGATTTATGTTGAAAGGACTTTTGCATTGTAAGAACTTCAAACCCTTTGAGAGTAGCCAGGCTGTTTTCTGTGAATGAGGTGCTGACAGTCTCACCAAGATCAGCCCCAAGATTTCTCTTGGCTCTCTAGGAGTGAGAGCAGAGCCAGATGATTTAATCAAGAATAGTGTCATTGTAAGAATGCAATACAAACATTAATTTTAGTGATTTATAGAGCACCTATGCTGTCATCTTAGCCCTCATGGAACAGCCATCAATTACCCAATAGCAGTCTCATGAAAATAACTCCTGGCTTAATTGCAAATATGTATATGTTAAACATTCTCTGAATCCAGCCACTTGAAGTTTTATGGCATAAATTTTCACTTAGTTTTTCATCTGATGTGAAATCAGTTTGCAAAGCTTACTGTTTTCCCAACACTCCTGTAAGCTGAGTTTCACTATCAACTCTGACACATATGCTATAAACTCATAAAAAATATCAGAAGCAGCAATTCAAAGTACTGAGATCTAACAGACATCCCTTGGTTAAAAACACAAGTTTTTGCAAGCGCAATTGCTTCAGCACAAAAGAAGACTTTCCCCCATTTTATTTTTAGGTTTCTCTCACTTGTAGTAATTAAATGTAATTTAAATTCTTCTCTTTAATAGTTTTGAAATAATAATTATTTATTATTTTTATTATTATTATAATTATATTGTCAGACTCCACTGTACTCGGTATCTGAATCCGAATTTAAGCTCTTCATCTTCATGTTATCCAAATGGCAGACCTTTATTTTTCATCTTCTCTCTGGTAAGAAACAACCGAGATTTTACAGTAAAAAGAAATGGCTACATATGAAATATTTTACGCAAATATTCAATTCAATCATTGCAAAATTTAGGAAAGCTCCCTAAATGTTCCATCACTTCTTCAAACTTTGATCAGTCACAGTTCTTTGCAGTTACATAATTTCTAAAGTCCAACAAAGAAGCTTCAGTGGAAGATGAAAAGCTAGTTACAGACACAAACAACTCCAATTTGTGCAAGATAGAGCTTAGCTCAGCAGATATGTGCATCCATAGACAAAACTCAAAAAGAAAAAAGGATCAAAATAGTAATTTCTGTAAGAGGTAGAGCCATGCAGCCCTCTCTGGATTTTACCATTGGATTTTATCTATATCCTCTCCAAAGGTTTTTTCCCCCCTCTGAAATCACACAAGATCATTTCATAACAGGCCTTCTGAATAAATGTGTCTTCTCCTTGCCACAACACACTTTAAAAAAAAAAGGAAAAAAAAAAAGTCAAGTGATTTGTTGTATTCATGAGGACCCGGTGGGATGCAGGGTTCCCTGGGAAGGTGCAGAGCCCATGGGAGCACTCTGGACAATAGGGCAGACAGGACCCGGGGGGAAAGGAGCACAGTGATGTGTGGGGCAGAGGGCACAGGCCCAAGCAGAAATAGAGAAAGAAACAGAGAAGAAAGAGCTGCTCAAGGTAGAATTTCCCAGGGACTCACAGGAACTGAGCAGAGTTCCCTAATGCCAAAATATGTTGAGTTAGACAATAAAAAGATTTAGTCTAAAGACTCCCCTGCAAAAACTAGAGAAGGAAACTCTAATTCAGGCTCTGCCTGTTCTGTGATTTGGGGTTGGTTTTTTTTAAACATTATATCACTGAGTTTAATTCTAATAAAACATTCTAGAAGGGCATGGTTTAAAGCCTTTTGGGAATTCTGGGCACATCAATCAGAACACTGTCTAGCCAGACCCACTTCAAAGCTCTGTCTGCCCTGGAGCACCATCACACCAAAAAATAAATTAGGAAATTATCTATGTTATCATTTGAATGTTAGTAGATGTAACTAAGGAATGTCAATTTTTTCAATATGTCAAATTTTAATTTTTATTTGTTCCTCACAAAGTCCTTTCTCCTTCACCCTCACTCTCGTTGCCTCAATCTGTGGCAGTTACAAACTGATGAGAACAGTTTGCAGCCAGAAAAAGAGTTAGAAGATGACAGACAGATCAACATGTAAAGGAGCTGGCCTTGCTGCTGTAAGGTGGTATTGATGAAAGTCAGGAAGCAAGGAAAATTACTGAAGGAGAACTCAGTGCTGTAGTAGGTCACAGAAAAGTTATCCTGGCTCAGAGCCACTCTGCTAATTGTTACTTGCTATGAGCACCCACCATTCTCCTGTTACTGCTCTTTGGGAGTAGAAGACCAGGGCTGTGTGAATTGCAATCACAGCAGCTGCTCTGAGCACTCAGAAATTACACTAAAATATTGATTGGGGATCTGTCACCAACACTGACTTTTCCCTGAACCAGGTCTTATATCAGCCTACAATTGTCAGTGCTGAATCTTTATGTTTAGACAATAATAATGTCAAACATATAGCATTTTTGAAATTATGGCTTTCTGGAACCTTTCATTCAAAATTATCCCCCTGCCAAAGCCGAGTTTCACCTTCCCTACAGCACAAATCATACACAGTACACAGCATTAATACAGGCTGTATTATTTACAACTGTCACGAGCTACATTTCACCCCTAGTGGAGAAAGTCGTAAGCTTGAAAAATACTCTAGAGCATTGTTTCAGAATTTAAATTTGAAGTGTTTGGGGTGGGGGAAGCTCTCTTTCCTGTAATTCAATTAATTCAAAACTGAACCATGTATCATCTTCTTCGATTACATTTATTTATATCTTTTGCTTCACCAGAAAAATAATTTTAAAATTCCTAACCGGTTTTATCTGTTTGGGTTATGAAGTCCCAAAAGATTGCTGAAAGTCAGATTGTATTTGTAACTGCAGTAATTTGGCAAAATTGCAAAATAATAGGTGCAATTTGTATTGGGACTGAGCATTAGAAACTCCCCGGAGTGCAAACTAAGTAAAGAGCATTTGTGCTACAATAGCTTTTCCAGAGTAGAAATTTTATTTTCATTGAAGCTCAGAACAGCTATGGAATAAAGGACAGCTCAGGAAAAAAAATCCCTATTTTTTGAAGGAAAGTATAAATCTTCCTCCCTTTTGCAAAGGGAGAAGGATGAAGAGGAAGAGATGTAGAAAGAGCTTCAGGTTTAAGACTACCACATTTAACAAAACATGAGTAAGCATGCCACACTCATCAAAACTATAGAAAGACAAAAGGGAAAACTTCATAACTGTTGTGAGTGTCATTGTCTCCCCCCTTTGTGAGACTGTTGGACTGCAATAGCCATTTACAGAAAAGCACAGTCAATGCAGTGTTAATAACTGCTATAATGGTGATACCACACTGCTACTAACACAAAATAAGTGCAAAATACTTCATCACTGAGGACGTTTATTCAACCAGACTGGTCTCACTTTCATGCACACCATGCCGAGCAGGAGAAAAAGCACCTAAGCAAAATGAAGTAGTATTAGGCAACCCTTAGTTCCAGTGCTCCAAGAGAAAGCACTGATTCAGAGACTGCCTGCCTTCCAGGCAGTATAAAACATGTCTGTGTGCAGCTATTAAAAAGCTTGAGGAGATGTTATAATTACTGCACCACTGGTCAAATCCTCATTTTTCACGGGCCAAATAAATTCCAGCACCAGTCTGGGCTCTCTTCTGTCATGACTCAGTACTTCAATCCATTACTGCAACAGTGGAATGAAGGCATTATTTAAGGAGGTAACTAAAGGTTTTAAGTAGGAGTATGGATTGAAATAGAGAGAAAACAGGCCGTACAACCAAACTTTTTAAATAATCATTTTCTGATATTCTTTGCTGATACACATAAATGACTAAACCATTTAAACCTAGAATATTTTCTCCCTTTAATCCCCATTTACAACACATTTGTAATGTATAAGTACCACTCCTTAAGAGTTTTGTTTATATGGATAGTTCAAGATATGTAATGCATCATTGACCATTAAATAAGATAGTGTTTCAATTTCGTTTCTAGTGACAATGGAGCCTGTGTTAATAGCTTACAACAGTTTTATTATTTGAGATTACTTACAATCTTCAAACTAAGGCACTTTCCTCAAAAAAAATGAAAAGGAGTAATTAAAATGTCAACTATTGCAGTTATAACTAAATTTATTCAACTGTCTTGGTTTCAAGATACGTGATTAGAAAAAAAGCCCTTAATAAAATGCTTGTATTAAAGCAGTGACTAAAACCTATGGGAAAAAAAGTAGTACTTGGCTCTATTTTCCTCATTGAAAATGAAGTTACAGTTCTTCCTGGTTTTGTCTCAATGGTCATATCAACACCGTCCATGCCAGCATCAGCCTACACACAGTGTTTTATAAAGCACATTCCAAATCACAGAATCCATGGAAGGACTGAAAATGAAGCTGTCATCACACTAACTTGAAACTGTTCAGTAAAATACATTGTGGGTAGTTTTGTTGAGTTGGTTTTAACTAAACTATAGGAAAATATAATTTCTTTCTACACTGTCCAGATAAGATCATCAAAGTATTCGGAGTGAAATAAAACAAATAAAGACTTAGTGGAAGTCAGAATCATGCATTTAAAAATAAAGATTTCTAATTCATAATTACATCCTCAGACAAGAATAAATGAGCCAAAGCTCAAGGACATAAAAATAATATTGGAAGCAACATTCTAACAAGCTAGGTATTTTTCCTATTCCTAGAAAATGTAGTTCCTGGTTACACATTCAGCTGGTTGAAAGGTAGTATGAAGAAGATGCAAACAGAACACAGAAACAAGTCTAAGAATTGGGGTTGCTCTGCATTTCTTTATATGTCAGTTAGCAGAAAAGTAGCTGACAGATTACTGCATACACTTCCAATTTGCTGCCACGCCATCGATATTCCCAGCAGGTTTCTGTACAGTCTGCTCCTTCAAAGAGTCACAGTAGATCATCACTAAGTGGAATTTACTATATTAAAAGCCTTTTCAGTGAAATAATAGTCATTGGTTGCTGAGACAGTCTCCCACATGAATCAGCACAGAGGAGATAAACATGTTCACCTTCCTCTAATCTGCTTTAAATTGCCATGTAGCCAAGCTACATAAATCAATACACCCAAGCAGACAATAACTGGTTTTTACTTTAACATATACATAAGCGTGGATGCACAGTAGCCCCATTCCTACTTAATAGGAGCACTATTTGCATCACTACACTTATAAACATGTCAGACAGTTCGTAGAGAAACCTATTTACAGAGGTTTATAATTGTCTTCAGGCTGCTACACAGCACAAAAGGTTCAGATGTGGTTTTACGGGCTTAACATAAAATAAATAAAAAGGAGGAAGGGGAAATCAATCATTCTTCATAACTCCAGTCTCAAATGTTAAACAGAAACAGCACAGGAACAGCTCAGAGAGTTCTGATTTATGGGTTCCAGTATCTCTGACAAGATCAGCAATCCAGAATGATCACTGCAGATTCTGTGGCATATTTTATTATGTCTGAGAGGTGTTCATGACAGTGACATGGCCTAGTTCTGATGAAAAAGATTATGTCCTGCTCATACAATCTTTCTGGACAGCTTCATTTGGACAGAAAGCTCATCCTTGCTTTAATCCAATCTATAGTATTGTAGACTTTATTAATAAGCCACTGTGGAGCACTGCAGAGACAGTGGCTCATTAGCAAGTTGCATTATTTTTCTATGTGGTTATTTTTAGAAAGACCTATGGTAAATGGCTCTGTCCTTTCCCATTTCTACTGTCAGATAAAAACACTGAGGCTGTCCATACCGTACAGAAGTTGACTGCCTGGTACCTGGAGTACCGCATCAGGGATGAGGCAGGCAGATAGAGACAGGAGTTCTTAAGTGCTGCTCAATCTGGGCCATTGACATAGGCTACTTATATCCCTGTTTATTTGGTGTAGGAAAGTTTAATTAGGAAGTTTGCAAGAACAGTTTTGGAAGAAATGCAAGTACTATTTTCTTTTCAAGTGAGTCTGATGCACTGAAAACTGCCTGTATAGCTCCATTGTATCTACCATGTGTACCCAGAATTCCTAGTTTGGGGTAAAGAATGGTCAAAAATAGGAGCACACTTGTACCTTCACTTGAGATGTCCATGAACAGCATAGTGTCTAGTTAATCTAGTCTTTAATATCTGTGCTCTTTGTCAGACAGGATAGCAAATCACATCCACTATCTGACAGATACCTTTTGCCACTCCCCACTCACCCTGACAGGAGGGTGATGTGCTCTCCAGATTTTGTGCAAAGCAAAACCAAATACACATTACTGCCATTCAGCCCTCAGAAAATAATTACTTTGAGGCAATAGTCAGTAGGGACTTTCAAGAAAGGGTTATTGAAAGTCCTGGGTCATCTTCTGAGTGATCTGAACACTTCTCCAAGTGCTTTAGCATTGCTCTGCTATCTGTGGGATGTGAATTAAATGTGCTCTTTTGCAGGGGAAGTACAAAGCTGTGCAGTTCAGTCACCATTCTGCGGAGCTGCTAATAATGCCTTTCCCTTTCAGGATGACCAGCAGGAACTTGGAGACATGGCAGGCATCAAGAAGACAGGCTCCACAGGCAGGAACTAATAAAGACAGGGGGGTTTGCATTTTCTTTGCTGTCATACCCACTTCTTCAATGCCAGAAGGACATTTGGGACTGTCAGAAATTTTAGACTTTTCCTTAACTTTACAGCTCACCCTACTCTAACATAATTCTACAAATCAAGATGACCATATAGTTAATATCCTTTGGCATCACAGGCAAAAATTGATTTTTCAGTTTTTAAAATCTGATTTTTGTGACACTTTCCCCCTGTTCTGAGAGTTCTATTCATGAGGTACTAAGGAAACCCGTTACATTCCAGTGGGAGGTCCCAGTGGGCACAGAATCAGAGAACTGAACTACAGACTTGGTACTGAGTCTCCTTCACTGTACAGTGAAGGCACTCAGATTCAGGTGGCTGCCATCTCTCTGCCATTCAATGATTAACATGTTTACTAATACAATTTTCAGGTGCCAGCTTGCAGATCTGGTCAGAAAGTAAATTCCCTTTCACCAGGACCTGCCAGCCCAATGAACCTTGGAAGACTTGAACTCTGCCAAATAAATTTCCTTGACAGCTGAATAATTCTCCTTTGTCAAAGAACAGGAGCCTGTTCACTTGTCTTGAGTCCCCTTGATGGAAATGCAGAAGGACAGTAGCATTTCTTAAATGCTGAGTTGCAGGAAGGTCTGATCACATGCCGAGCATCAGCTTTTCTCCTGCACACCAGGAAGGATTGTCAGCTTAGGTCTAAGAAGCGAAGGATGAAAGTTTGGCCGCAAGCCTGAAGGGTGAAGATCCTTTGTAACCCCTTCTAAAGCAAGACCTGAATCAATACATCTTAGCTTTTCTCACTCTGCATTTTTTGTTTTCCCTGGCTACTACCTCTACCCAATTTTACAGCAAGAAAAAGCTGCTACACTGCAGTGGAAGTACCAGATAAAGAGCCTCTGGAATATCTAACTTGCATCATTACACAATATCCCCCAATTACGGAACTAGAAGACAGGTTGTTCAAAATACAAAAAAACTCTAAGACCCAAGATAAAAACCAAGGCACATTATCATCTGTATTTTTTAGCTGAGCACTTCACAAACTGTGGAAGTCTTTGTCATTGTTCAGTGTTCTCTATAAAGCATCACTTTGTAGTAAGGGCTGATCTTGAGGTCTGTTTTGTAGCTCAGCTTTCAAAACAAAAAAAAAAAGAAAAAAATCATTTTAAAGCAGCAAGTCCTTTTGTAAATGTTGCATGTGAAGGGACTAAACCCAGTTTGAGCGTGCAAAGATATGACTATGACAAAAATCTACACTTTAGTGAAAATTGAACTAGAAACCAAATTCTACTGTAATCATCTGAAAAAAAAACAAACCCTAAGGGAGACTATTGTAATGCTGGGACACCAGCCAGCTCAAGGAAACATTTAATCTAGGCAGATGTCAAGAATACTGAAAAATTATGCAGCAACTTGTGGTCTGCATTTTAAAATCACTAAAAATTTAAATCTACTTTGCAAGCACAGAGTGGAATACAACATTTTCATCACTTTCTTATAACCATGAAAAATGCTTTGTGTAAACAGACTTGAGCAAATTTTAGTCTCTGGAAGACCATAATGATCAGAAATTTCCCTTCATGTATCCCTTTCTTCAGAAGAGTATTGAACTGCTTTCCTGATAGGGAGGGGAGCTCAGACTTAAAATTTGAGCTCTGCTTTAGACAGAGGGAAGTGAATTTTGCACACTCTGTACTAGTGTTTTTCTGACACATGTTGGTTTTGGAATTTACCCTACAAAGCTACAACATTCATTTCCCAAGTACTTGCACAGCTGGAACACTCAGACAAGCATGGGTGAAAACAGGAAGGTGAGGGCAAGAATTGCATTGAAAACATCGAATGATATTTCTGGTTTATGCCATTTCATCTCATAGATATGACAAACAGAGATAGCATTCTTTATGTCAGATCTGTAACTCAGCTTATCACTGCATAGATGAAAAGAATTCTGATTGCAATTTTACGAAACTGAAGAAACCTAAAAAATCCTACATCTTCCTCTAATCCGGAGGCTCGCAGACTCATCTGAGACAATGCAGTGCCCTCTGCGGGCTCTCTTCTTATATTACAGTCCCGGGAAATAGATACCATGGAATATTATAAAATTCTGCCTGCTGATCTTTGTAATTACACTGTAAATACAGCAAACTGAAAGGAAGACATAAGCTAAATAGAAATAGCCTTTTAAAAGTAATAATAATTCTGTTAATTAATCTAAGAAAGTTGGAATTATAATAGATGTTAATGTTCAGTTTTAGAAGTCTCCTATTAGACCGGCTGAGAGTTGGGGTTGTTCAGCCTGGAGAACAAAAGGCTTTGGAGACTTTAAATCACCTTCCAGTGCCTATTAAGGGGCTACAAGAGAGGGACTCCTTGTCAGAGAATGAAGTGACACGATGAGGGAAAATGATTTTAAATAATAAATTCTTCGTTGTGAGGGTGAGGCACTGGCACAGGCTGCCCAGAAAAGCTCTGGATGCCCCATTCCTAAAAATAATCAATGCCAGGATGGATGAGGCTCTGAGAAACCTGATCTGGTGGAAGGTGTCCCTGGTCACTGCAGGAGGGTTGGAACTCGGTGGTCATTGTCGTCTCTTCCAACACAAACCATTCCATGATTCTATGAAATGATTCACTGATCAGGTGATGGAATTGAATGAAGTTACAGAACATGTAACTGCTACTTTAGCATGTGTTTCCAAGAGGAGTCTGCTAACAGTTTTTACAGGAATTCCACTTGGATTAATTGTTATTACTTTTAGCAAGAGCAAATAGCATCACAAACTTGACCTGCATTTAAAAAGTCAGAAAGGAGATTAAACCCATCACACCAAACCGTACTAAGCTTTTCCTTCACTAGCACCTGGACACACACAGGATAAGCCCTTAAAACCGTAACTGCTTTGGCCATAACAAACAGCCATAAACTCAGAGGCAACAATGAGTGAAACAGTGCAGATCTAGACAAACATGTTTCTTGGCCTACTTTTGCACACAATAGAGAAGACCAAGATACGAATTATTTTTAATTAGCTTCACTTAAAAATTTAAGTATTCAGGATAAGTCAATTCAGCATCTTTTTAAGGGATTTACCAAAGTACATAGAATTCTATTCAGGGCATGGTAAAACTTAGTGAACTTCACTACTTATATTTAATTGAGCTGTTTTGCTGTAATACATCACCGTAAATTTTGCCAGTAAAGAGATTGGTGAGTGACAGAAATTAGTTTCTTTTTGAATGTGTACCCAGACAGAAAAAAACAACAGGTTTTTTTTATTGTGGAAGCAAGGGAAAAGATTAATAATGTTGTCTTTTTCCATATACAGTATGATTCAGTGGCATGAAAACCCCTTTTAAATATATCATTGAGCAAGGGCAAGTGTCATCCCAATAAAAGTCAGTTTCAAGACTGCAAAAAGCGTTTTTTATTGAGATAGTTATGCCCTGTATCAGAAGCCTAGATGTATCTATTTTGTGCATGTGTGTGCATGCACGTGTGATAAACAAACATGTGAGGGCCAGTTTGCTTTCTGTAGCAATTCTTTCTAAGGTACTGAAGAGGAAAGTTCTAGACAGATACCCAAACCATTTCAGTAGAATTTGACAACTTGGGAAGAGCATACCATGAACAAAACAAAGACACCCTGACAAGTCACAGAGCAAAATGGAGTTAAAAACCAGTGGCAGAGCTCCAAAAACCAAACCTGGTGACTCTGTTTATAACCTCCCAGGAATTAATACCAGCTGACTCTGACTTTTCAGACAAGATTAAAGGAAATACTGTCCTTATTAATATGCAGCCTTTCAACAATTTCAACATTAATAGGAGCAACAGTCCATTAATATTTTAGCCCTTGAGATTTTTTTCCTGATACGCAATTGCATTTTCTCCTGAGAGAAAACTTGATTTTGCTACCTTTTCACAAAATGCTTAAAGCTCCCAGCAATCCTGAGCCTCTAGCAATCCACCCTTTCTCTCCCTTGTGTTTACTGCTGGGATGGGTTGAACAAGGCAGAAATCTTGAAGGCGAGAGACTAGATACGTGTTGTTATCCCACCAGATCTCGTAATGAGCTGGGTGTTGCAAACTGCTCTGAGCATGAAAGTCTAAGATATCAATGCCCCAAGATTCCAAGATACACCAGAAAGTTATCATCGATAACTAGTTGGACGCAGCAATCTGACTATTTGTTGTCTTTTGGGAGAACAGACAAACCTGGAAAAGCAGGTTATGAAAACTGTAACAGTTTTCTGATAGCTGTCCCACAACAAGCGTCAGCATGAGAACTACAAATCAAATCAGAGGGGCTGCAGCCCTCAGCTGTACAAAGTCAGGGACAGAGAAAAAAATATTTCCTAAAAAAAAAAAAAAAAAGCAGACTAAGCCTCATTGTCCCACTGGATGAAATTATGTCAGAAGCTGAGGAACGAGAAACAAATTGTTATTTCATGTGAGAGGATACAAGGGTCATGTGGGTGTGTCCCCTTGACAGTGGGCTGCAGCACAGACTGGCTCCTTGACTGCAGCTCTAAGAGGATTCAGTTCCAACAGCAAAATAAACACAGGTTAGAGTGACATGTCTGCAGTGCTGCTGCTGAGGAGCAGCTTACACACTGCACTGCAGGAGAAAAGTGAAGGATTGTTTCCTCCCAGACCTACTGGTATCAAATGGGATGTTCTAATTTCAGCTATTCATTAAGCAGGACGGAATTCATTACATAAATGAAACACACAGTTCACCCTTCCCTCTATGTTGCCATTGCTGCTTCCTGGCAATGGGAGCCTTCCCCAGGTTACTGCGTAGGGCAGCTGCCTTCTGTGATTACAGTTTACTGCAGGGGGAATATCCTCCAGGGGCTCCTACCTTGTGACAAGGAGTAAGGATTCAAGAATTAAACAACTGCTGTGATGGTCAGGTTGATGTTTATAGGGAAGGCAGATTTTCCTGCTTTTCTTCAAAACAAGCTTTCATTATTTTGTTAGCACAGCATGAATTGATCCATGTGACCTCAGGCCCATGGCTTTCACTTCATAATTTAATGTTAAAGAAAACCCAATACCTTACCCTCTAGCTTTCAAAATCTGGACAGAGAAATCCAGATATACCTCAGGGAATTGTATGACTATGTTCTCACAAGTGTGTGTCTATAATTAGGAGCACAGCCTGTAATTTACCGAGTGAATCGCTCAAAGACAATTTCTCCATTGCAGACAACAGATATTCCCAGCCAAGTCCCTGGTCACAGGAGGAATTCCAAAATGGGTGATCAGGCAGCAGACAAAAAAACACAGTTAATTGGGTTCCAAGTAGAGAAGTTCATCAGGAATTAGCCATGTGTTAGAAAACAAACCCAAATCCATATGGAAATGAAACGCATACTTTCACTCTTGATAACCAGTGAAATATCCAGCATTCTGTTTGAATTACAAATTTGGATTTGTTTTTTTTTTGTGATCTCTGCACTGTTACTTGAACACAGAGATGCACAACTTCAGTGGAGCTGCTACAGACCCATCAGAGACGGTACATTGGTGTGGCCCCCACTCTAATGGCCCTGGTGAAGCCAGGTGAGGTGCAAAGCACTTGGGTCAGTTTGTCACAGCATTCACTTATAGGGCCTCTCCCAGAGTTGCCCTTCTCCCTTTTCCTCCTCACAACAGATGAAAGCTGAACGCTCCCAAAACAAGGAGGACCTTGCAGAGGAACACAACAGCCAATATTCACACCCCAGTGTCACACATTTAACAGAAACTATTTTATCACAGTACAGCTGGTTTTGACTGAGGCATCATGGTATTAAAATAATTTTTTTTTTAAAGTGCCACACTATTGTCTCCTTGAAAGCAAGATGAGCATTCCCATTTTACCCAAGGTCAAGAGACGATGACCTCCCACCAGCAGTAAGCACCCACAGCAAGGCAGCATGCCTGGAAAAGATCCCCAGACTGCTCTAGAGTTGCTGAAAACCTTATGGGCATGGAGAAAAATGGTCCTGTCCCTAACACAGTCTGGGCACCACACACAGCACAATTCTATTCAAAGCCTCCTAGTGCTCTATTTATTCATTTTGTTTGTTTTATTTTCAAGTTTTCTCCATTCTACTTACCTCCCTAACCCCCCCAATGACTCTCGGCCAAATTCACACATTTTAAGCATACAGATCATATTGTATTCCTCCAGAATTTATGAAGAAAAAAGTGCTCATTAGAAAAGCCATATGGCCTGTTGCCATGATTCAGTAGTGCCCTCCAGCATTAAGTATATAATAAGTCATGCCAAGAATGTGATCATAAATTTAAGACCAGCTTTCGGGGAGAATATAATGAGCTGATCCCTTATTGTGTGTAGATACACCTGATTAAAAATGGGTTTTTAACTCAAAATAAGGAGACAAATTAAAAAGTGCTTTTGTACCACGGCTTGTATTCTCCTTACTGGCATTATAACTTAAGCCAATTATATACCAGCCTGTTGCTGGAAGTGTTTGGTTTAGGGCGTCATCCTTTGAAGTTGCAGGGACACAGACCCAGCTGTGCATCCTGCAAACCCTGTGGTACCATGTACTGAATAAAGAGTTCAGTGCACATGTTACATAGGACTTGAGGAACCAACCATTAAATCTGGATGCTAATGAAACCCACATATCTAACTCATAACCAGGTTCTTTTACTCAAGAACCATCTGAAAGATTGAAAAGAAAAAAAAAAGCATTCTCCACTCTTTCACTTGGAAGTTTTGTGCAATCATAATTAGCTTTTATAAAGTATTTTTTATTTTTTCCATGACATATTTATTTATTTTCAGAGCTCCTTACCCCCATCACAACAAATAAGAAAAATCTGGAGATTATTAGAAATTTAAGTAGGGAGAGGAAGAAGCTGCTTGCATTGTGGTTGAGCACAGTGGGCTTTGCTGAGCAACTTCTTTAAGGAGGGACACACAAACCACACTACAGTTAGTAAAATCCAGGAAACTAGTGAGCACAAAGCTATATAGCAGCAAAGTATGTTCATTGTGTCTTATTCACTAGTGAATATGGACATTATGGAATACTTATCTAAGCTCAACATTTGTAGGAATAATTATTCTAAAATCTACACTGTGAAGTGAACGAAAATCCACACTGAAGTCTGGATCTTTTGAAATTTTGCTTATATACAGATCTACTGGCTCACATGTGCCTGCTCAGTCTGGATGTGGGTAGGGAAAACCTTAAGCAGCTGAGTCTGAAATTACATTTTTGGTAAGCTGAATCACAGTTTCTTTTCCATATTGGAATGCAACAGGCAGTCAGGCATCAGCTGGCATGCAAATACCAAAAGCAAATCACAGTAACTCAGAAAAGAGAGATGAAATAAAAGACAGCTTGCTTGTGTCTACAGCTCTAAGGGGACAGAAAATACATAACTCACTGCCAGAATCCTGTCCTGCCATTCTGGGCTCTCATATGCCACAATTATTCATAACATTCCTGTGCCTCAAGGAGCCAAGAGCTGACTATCTTCAGGCACTCAGTACTTGAAATACAAGAATCCCATAAATCCCAGCATAAAGCAGCTGCTGTAGTTCCCAGTCAAACCGTTGGACTCCTCCTCAATCTATGTTTATACTTTCCCTTGGGTACACTAAACACTAGATTTTAAGACCGGACTTTTCAGCTGAACACTGACAGCATCCAATGACTGGGAAACAAATCCAAAGGCCCTTTTGAGAAGCACCATTTTTACAGTTATTGATGAAAATCTGTTTTGCACAGGCACAAAGTAATATTCTGCATGGTCACTTTGCCAATAACCATCTCAGCGCTTAAATATGACTGATTATTTAGGCTAATGACTTGTCTATAAAATAAGTCATGCTGTTCTAAAGTAAGTATAATTATTTCTAAACCAACCTAATTATTTCAGTATAGAAGGCTGCAGAGTTGAGTTTAATTCAGATGCAATTTGATTTTAGAAGTCAGTTAGGAATATGTTGACACTAAACTGAAAATCAGAGTATCGAACAAAGGAGTTTCAGTCAAGTGAAATAAATCAAAGCAAGTTTATATACAGGTAGGCCTATGAAGGCCACACTTTCAGTAATATTTCAGTAAATGTAGCCATTTCACAACAACTATAGTTTTAGAGATGATTTGAGGATCATGAATGGTTTATATTCAAATGTTATTTATCCTACTTGAGGACTTAAAATCCATAGAATGACTCAACAGAACTTCAATTAATTTTTTTTTTTGGAAACATAATATTTTTTCACATACAAAACTTCATTTAATCTAAAATAAACAGATTTACTTCTGCAGCTTTAATTATAAATTAAACCCAAGTTGTAAGCAAAAGCAAGTCTATTTTTAAGGCTAAGATCACTAGCACACAGAATAACCACTAGATTGCCTTCCACAGCCAGTTGGACACAATTTATGCTCTGCTTGTGAAAAATGATTTCAGAAACCCTCAATTTTTGGTTCAATGTGTATCAATTAACACAGACTTCTGATTTAATGAGAACAGCATTTAGAATTTGAAAAATAAATCACTCTTCAGGGTGTCACAGACAAGACTCTGCTGCAACACCAAAGAGAAAAAAGCAACAAAACCAGAGCTCAGCCACTGTGCAGATTCCGAGCTCCTTGAATGAGAAAACAGACACAAAATCTGATACTTAGGTCTACATCAACACTTTACATCTAACTAAATAATTTTTTGTTGGTTTGGTTTGGTTTTATTTGGTTATTTGCCTGCCCCTCCAGAAACATCTCTGTTACATGTATGGCTCCATCACACTGATGTCTCATAGTCACCCAGGGCCACTACAGTATAGAAATGACAACAGGCCGAATTCTGTGTTTCCTGTGGGCCTTGGCCATTCATTCATTTCTTCATTTGGTTTATCAACAGGAAAAAAATTAATGTGTGCTACAATAATAAATTCATTTCTAATCAACTATTGATTTTTTAAGGTAGCTGTTTCTGGACAGTAGTGACCCCCACAGGGCAGTAGCCAGAAATGTTGGATGTGGGTGCCAGTAGGGACATGCTCCATGTCTCTCCAACACTGGAAATGCAAGAGTTACACAGCTCAGCTAGAAGGAGACCTTCTCACTGCAGTCCAATTCTACTGGACCCTGAAAGTCTAATACAGTTATTTCAGTTATGTTCTGATACTCTATCCATCACTGTCTGCCATTTGCACATTCACAAATACAGACCATGCATTATACAAATTGCAGCCTGAACACCAGATTCTGAAATTCTTTAGCAGCTGTTTCAATTGACAATAATGCTATAACTCATCAGAGTACCTATGTGCCCCTCTGGCAACATCCATCTGCTGTGACATTTGCCTTCTGCATCTTTCAGTTCAGGAAAAAAGTCATCCTCTTAGTCCCTTTATGTTCCATACAAAACAGGAACTAGATCATTAGAGCCAAAAGCCAGAAGTTCAGACCCAGCTACATGTCACACATAGTTCCTGCCCTTAACAGAAATCACAAATAGAGTCTGCAGGAGCAGATGAGCAGACTATACTGGGTAAATGAAGGAGATGGCACCCCAGTGATGGAGGAAAGAACAGAATACAGAGAAGAAAAATGTGGAAAGGAAATATGAGAACTGGGACTCATTACAGGTAAACAATGGGTAAAAATGAGGGGGATGAAAGCAATCGAAGAATAGGGGGACAAAAGAACATGGAAACAAGGATGAGGAAAGAAAGGTGACTTTATAAATGAAGAGCCAGAAAATATTCCTGATTTCATTTGGAGCCAATTCATTTGTAGAATAATTACTTAGAAAGCCGAGTGGATTTTGGGAGCTGCATAACTCAGATTGCAGGTCTCACAGGTGGCAAAGGTAACAGGAAACTTTTCGTGCTATTGAAACAAACTGACAGAGAATTGCAGAAGGAGAGCTAAGACTCCTTCATTCTACAGAGTTACACATACGCTAAAAAAATAAAGTATGTATTAAGATAAAAATATCTTAACTTTAACCAATGAAAAAGCAAAACAAAAGCACTCAATGAAGTATATGTATTTTCTTCAGCAGAACTACATCACTGCAAAGAAGATGTAAACATCTTCCTGAATATATCACAATACTAGGTCTCCTCTGCAATCAAACTCACTTTAAAACTGTATTTTAGGTATACATGAGAATATGTGAAAACTCCCACAGAACTGAAGTTGCCATCAACTTCAAACCCCACTCCATGGAAATCCTCATTCCTCTCCTTTAGTATTCTTGCCATGGTGCTTTTCATTTTACTCTTCCCTTCAACAGGATTATCAGCATCTTTTTCTAAGGAAAGATAAATGAGCACGATTGCTCTGTCCTAGAAAAGGTCCACCAGCAAACACACTATCTTTTTAATCAAAATCACCAGTCAACCAAAGTGTGTTTCTAATGAAATTGCATTTTTCTTTGATAAAACTCTATTATTCTTATCAAGGTCTTCCCCACAGCTTATTTTGGCTGATATGTTTGTGACTGACATTCTGACACAAGTCAGTGCTCTTTTCCAAATATTAATGATAGTCTACTCCCTAGTCCTTAGAAATATAATGGCTAAAAGCTGGAAATACTATATTTCCCCTCTCAGAACTCAGAGAAATGTTATCAAGGTTTTTAGACCTGATCTGCAGCTGCAGTGATATTAAAACTAAAGGAGCTTTGCTAAGCCACACCTTTAGGTAGGCAAATCAAACACCAACATACTCCTAAGAGGATAACACTGGATAGTTTTGGCCAGGAGGTTCAAGCTCTGAAAGATTATTCACTTACATTTTCCGTATTTACCATCTAGTTACATCAATATTCTCTCTCAAGACACCAGAGAAATTGCTTTTTTTCCTCTAGATATTTGCCTCCTTGGCAGGCGAGATCACTCCTTACAATTCCCAGGGTCAGGAAGATTTTACAGAGCATATGAAACCAGGCACCACTAAAGAGAAAATATTAATATGAGTGGTATTTCTTTATTACCCATTCCCCGTTCCCAGTTATCAGAGAACTGGTTATCTCCTCTCATGCCCTCACTGCAATGTACTTTCAGCTGTGTATTGTAAACAACCAGCCAGAGCTTTTTTTAGTTGTGTAATTAGAAGCCATTGTTTCTCTGTTTAATTTCTCCTCCTGTACCATAGCTCCCAGTCATTACCACACGGCAACTGTTACTCTTATTACTGACCCTGCTGTCTAGATACCTACTTACACTTATTATCCATTCTTATTTTCCAAATAAGGACCTTAATGAGGACAAGAATAGTCATTATCCCTACCACTGTGTATTAAATATTTCAACTTTAAAATTCAAACTGTAAGCAGTGAGAGAGCATACGTTCAAAATTTTTTAAAATACCTTTTTTATTACTCTGTCAAATGACTCAATAATAATAATGATATTTTTGCAGTCACTAGAATGCAGATATCTTATAACATCTGACTTACTTATTGTAGAAGGTTTATTTCTTGGATTATCTCCAAAATGGCTTTTGGCTGTTCGACAAATTAAAAAGTTGCTGCTTAACAAAAAAAAAAAAAAAGAATCATGGCTTAGTGCTAGAAATGTGTTCACATCTTAAGCTTTTCTCTGAAAGGCTATTATTCCCCTTGACCAACTATCATTAAAAGAATATACAAACTGTATTTTTATTCTCCTATAAGCTTCTCTTGATTATAAAGATTTCCGTTGCTGCTTAACAAAACTCTCATGGGGATATAGAAGATCCCACACGAACAAACAAAAGAAAAAAATCACCTCATTGATTCCAGTGTTCATGACTCCCATCCAGATTGTCCCTGCTGTGTCACCCAGAAGAAATCCATCACTTCTCTGCATCCACCAGCACCATCCATCAATGCCCTCTCTGCCACACTTGCTTGGTTTGTCTGTCCCTTTGGTAAACTTTGCACTTCAGCATTTTAACTTCTGAAGGAGCCTCTGAAGAGCTGGGTAGTTAGTGAGCAGCCTGCCAGGCACCAGGGCAGGAGGATGGGTAAAACCCCCAGGGCACACTGCTGGGGTGGGCCCCTGCATTGGGATGGCCCTGGGAGGGAGTGCCAGCTCAGTGGATATACGTGACAGTGCACGGAGGCATCTGCTCTTCCAGGGAAAAAAAACCCACTTTATTTAAGTGGATGATCTCCTTTTATAGGAGCCCACTACCAGTTGTGATTCAACAATGTGCCAACATGAACTGAAAGCTGTAAATTCTATGTGCATTCTTACTGCTTGGGGTACAAAGCTCAGGACTACAGAGCAAACATTGCCGAGGTTCATAGGGAGAATATTCACAACCATGGGTCATATTGATACATGAAAGCATATCAATTTGTTCATAGTTTAGAAGAGTATGATGAGCCAGTAATATGAATACTGGACATATCTATGGAAGGAACTTAATAATTTTCTTCAATTTTTAAATCAGATATTCCTGGGGAAAGAAACATTAACCATATGCTGGGCATTTGTACACAGGAGAACATAACAGTAATACATTAAAATAACCAGGTTACATTTGTTACAGGTTTTAGGCAGCAAATACTAACAAGAACCATTTTAGGTCTTGCACAGAGCCTTCCCTCAGTATTAGCCTGGGGAACTGAAGAGATAATTGAATTTATTGTCCACCAGAGCCCACACTGAGAAGGTTATAATTAATTATGAAGACACAAACGTCTAAACCCTACTATCATCTTGCACAGTCTCTGTACAAGAGAGTGAAATCTCTTGAAGAGAGCTCATTTGAATCTTAATCACATTAGTAACATGTATGAAAATACAGACCAAACCGTCAATGACCTAGCATGCTGTCCCATAAAATTTACCTCCCCACTTTTAGAACTGCACCATTTATCTTGGCTAAAAGTCACAAATTATTAGAATTACAATTTCAAGATACCCTTAAATTCTCCTCCCCCACCCTCATTTAGCCTAAATTATTTATTCTGTGCATCACCAGCAGCTACACAAATTCTCCTCTATTGTTTCTTCAACAACAAAGGTATTTGCTAGAGACAAACCAGGACATGGCATGAATACTTATAAGAAGATTTATTACTTTAAACAGGTACATTTATAGATTCATTTGTTTTGGTCAAAACAATTTGTACCATTCATTCTAATTCCAAAGGCCCTTTGCTGACTCAGAAGCCTGCATTTACAACACCTTTCTAACAGTTCCCATGCTGAAAATCTCTCTGTCGTGCATCTAAAACCAAAAAAAAAAAGCAAAACAATCAACCCCCAATTTTATTGAAATTTTTCCAACAAACTATCCTTGCATCAGCTAGGAACAGTGCTTTCACTGAGAATTAGTAAGTAAATTCTCATCTCTGAATCACTGAGCTACATACTAAACAAGTCAGTAACGATCCAGGAATTTAAAGCACATTAAGCCTGGCTCTGACAAAGGGCTGTAATCAAGCAAGATGAGAGATCCGATGACTCAGCAAATTAAATTTCCATGAGGTTTTGATTTCATTGACTATATTTACATCAACAAAATATAAAATCTCAGAAGTCATAACACAGATTACTGCTGTCTAACAAAGAACATGGAGAGAGGAAATCAAGTCAACAATGTACCTTCTACGTATTTCCTTTATTTTAACCCATTGATTAATCAGCAAGGCCACATCATTCTTGGCAAAAACATCTGAGTTAAAATGTTTTGTGTGGGGTGCACACACAGCAAGCCCCACAACGCAGAAGTCAACATGTGGGCAGCATACAACCCCTTTTTCGGGGTGCAGTGACAAATGCAGGGCATTGGTCATGCTTTGGGGCCAGGGCCTATCCCCACATCTCCAGCAGCTGGCTCAGTGTGTGAGAAACCAGGCTTCTCCCTCCTCTGTGGGGGTGGCCCAGGGCAGACAGTATCCACCAGATGTGTAGAGATCACCTGCAGCCATCCCACTGACAAGGAAGCAAAGCAAGTTAATTTACAGCTTCAATCAGTGCCAGAGGTATCAGAAAGGCAGAGCTGAGATTAAAAGGAAACAGAGACTCAGGCTTTCATGACATTTTTAATTTTTTTTTCCATGTCAGGTAAAAGTGCCAGTTCTTTGGCAAAAGAAATCCCTGAATAAAACCACTCCAGTTATGGGACTCAATACTGAAATTAGAAACAGTAGTGAGGACATCTTAGGCTCCAGCTCATGAATCTAATATTTACTGTAATTTCAGGCCCAGCTGAGTCATGGTCATGCTTCAGACCCAACCTTCTGTGTTTGGTGGTGGGGATGTATCACTTTACTGCAATATTCAGCCTTGTCCCAGTCCTTGGGCAGCGTTAGCAGCATCCTCAGAGGACTCAGACATAGCATGATTACTGGCAGGCAGCCTTGTTGCATAGAGATGGCATCCCTTCTTTCTTAGATCCTAAATGAATTCATTATATGCCCAGTCTGTCCAGAGTAATTCTAAGGGAACAAGAAGTCCCTCATAGTGCATCTCAGACTGGCCTTTAGGTATGCAGTCACAACTCCTGCAAGGGTCTGCACTTCAGTGCTGCCATCAAAATTCTTAATCCTTTTCTTTCTAAGTACACTCATAGAGGCACAGAAAGGAGAGTAAAGCAGAACAAATTCTGGTAAAAACTTGGGGGATTTTTGTCCTGCCAAAATAGCAGACCTGCTTCAAGCTGATGGAGCTTTTCCCCCATCTCCCTTGATGAAATGGAGATCCACATGTGGAGACTGGCCAAGTGAGCAACCCAGCAACCTGTTGGTGCAAAACAGTCTGACAACAGCATTCATCTAACAGGCAGGGTCATGTACACCTAATCTCTTCATTTTCAGTTCCAAAGTGGCCTATTCTGAATACCAATGAATGGAAACTAGAGGAAGGAATTATTCATACAGGTCTTGTCATTTATCAGACCAAGAAGCTATAGGTTCAACACTCATTAGATCAGAAAGCAGACTACAGGGAGCTTCCAGCTTCTTCCAGCTACAGAACCCGTGATTAAACCAACCCTATGCCCACTTTTTCCACACAGCTACACACCCATCAGTCACAGCTTCCCCCCAGGAAGTCCACTTCCCTCAGTTTATCTCCAAAGAGCTGTTTACCAGTGCGCAGCATTAGCCACTTGTGGTAAGACTGCACACTGCCAGCAGGCTGCTTGAGAGACACAACCAGTGTCCGAGCAATAATCACTCACTCTTCAGTCCCCCACCACTCCCATCCTGTCTGCATAATTAAAAATCTGTTACCTTCCCTGACTTGGCTAGCAACTGGCAGCTCTCTCAGGACAGTGCTCAGCAGACATAGGGCTTTAACAGATGGCAAGACAATGACGCAGTTCAAAGTCTAAATGCAACGCCCCAAGACCAAAGCAACGCAGATTTGGCAACAAACTAACTGAAAACGTGACAACCGTGGAATCAATAAGACATAGATGAAAAAATAAATTAAATGCATCTCTCCTACACTAGAGTGTGGGTGTAGATTGTTGAAAGACAAAAATAACCGGCTTGCTTCTCCAGTATGTTGCAGTTCCTGTAGAACTCCTTTATATGTCTCCCATTTCCCCACTAATGATGCTGCAAAGCAATACTAATCAGCAAAACAGCTCTTCATACAAAACACCAGGCACTGAGAATTAAAAGATGTAGTGCATAGGTTCCATTCAAGTAGTTATGCTGAACGTACCATCAGCTATTTCTTACAGAGGTAATGTGCCGCAGCTAAAAATGAGGACTGAGACTGCCTTAAACACGCTCTGATTTTGCACCTTGCTGCTTTGCTAAGAGTGAAAGCATGCGTAAAAACACCAAGTAATTGGATCCTCTCTTTTCATCTATCACTATCAATATTCAGAGAAGACAGGCTGAAATAAAGAGTCTAGGGAACATCTGAGATCAAATCAGGGTAACTCAAATGAAATGCTCAAAAACTAATTTGAAAAATTATGTCAAGAATTTAATCCCTTATTTATGAGTTTGTTGACTCAAAAGTGTTTAAAATATCAGCATATCACAGACACTGTGCTTCCTTCATATCAACCTACATGAAATTATGCTTTTTGATAACAAACCAGCATACCACATGATGGATGAGTATCTAAACACAATGTGAAACATTCCCATAAAAAAACACTAAAAATGCATTACACATTTCAGAACTTAAATCATGTATCAGGTCTCCTCTCTGTCTGGAATTAGAGGCAAAGAGCACCACAGCAATTATGTATTTCACATGTAGCTCTGGGGGCCTAGTGTTTGCTGCTGCTGTCTGTCACCACCTGAGAGTGGCACTAAATCACCCTGATCATGCAACAACAGTAACAAAGACCCCTGTAAAAACTTCTGGGCTATATATGAGGTAGCTGAGAAAGACGGCAAATGTGGAGACACACACAAGTAGAACACTGTGTCCCTGCCCCAGGGGAGTGCCACATCATGCTATTTTAGATCATTCTAGTGTATTCAGGAAGTCAATCTGCTTCCTTGGAGCAAAAAATTCAGGTCAGGAATCATGGACTTGGGTTTCACATAAACACATTCTACATGGTGCTTTCAAAATGCAGTTGAATTGTCTGTCGTGTTACTCTTTCCCAAGATGTGTCTATGTCAACAGCACCTAGGGACTGGGAAAGGCTCAGATTCCACCATGCAAGGAGACAGAGGGCAAGTATGAAGGAATAGAATTCTTTTTTAAGTCCCAAATTCAAAAGTGCACCTACATATGTGCCTAACTTCAGGAAGGAAGAGGGACTTAAGCAGTTATTTCATGTCTTTGAATTATTGAAGTCTTACACACACAGATTTCTTCACTTTTCTGTTCAGAAATGTGATTTTTCTGAAGTTGTATGAGCATTTTAAAATAAGTATTCACCAGAAAAGATTCGGATCACAAAAGAAGCTGGAATAGCACCAGGAAGTTCAAACTTTTGATAAGGTTTACTTCCTATTTAATTTTCAAAGCGCACAGAATGCCAAATCTTACTTGCTTTTCATATGCAATTAATCTTACCAAGATCCTTTGGGACTATTTCTGAAAGGAAAATGAACAGGATTTAGTTTTTAATCCAACACCAACGGGAAGGGAAAATACGATACAGTATTTTATCACCAGTAAAGAACCCTGGCACTAAATCCTCGTGAGTGAGTAAATTGTCAGTGCATATTCCACAGCTGATCTGGCAACAGGGCAATTTTCTGTTTGTAATTTATATTTTTGCCCAAATGACTGTATAGAGACAGATGGTCACACCAAAGGAGGACAGTTCTGGAAAGAAATCTCCCTCCCTGAGGAACACTTCACAAGATCAGTCTGGGGACTGCCAAAGCAAGATTTTTTGCCAGGCAGATGAATCACAACACACTGAACACCTTCAGGTTCTGGCTTCTGTATCAAATTCTTACCTTCTAATAAATATAATGCTGAGGGAAGAAGAGCAAAAAGACATTTCTGTGACTGGGAAGGGCTTTGAATGCTAATGACTGGATGTTGAGACTCATTTCAAGTTTTTATCATCCAGGAAAGTAAAGCCTTTCTGACTGCATTTTCTCCACCCCGAGGAGTATGCCCTAAGTTACTGATTATCTGGGATCTCATCATCATGTTTTCAAGAAAGATATTTGCTTCTTTCAGGCTGCAATGACTCAAGCAAATACAATTTCTAAAACAGGCCATACAAATCTGGTTTCAGCCAAGGGCATTAATATCCCTCACAATTTTCCACTGTTTTCTAACACCAATTACTAGGTCTTCATTCTTTTGTTTTAAAGAAACAAGGAATTTTAAGAATTATCTATGAAATATATAAAATAGTATAACAACTGATATATTCTTTATTTGAATACCGAATTTGCCTTTTCCTGAATTTTCAATATGCCAAAAATATTTTTGATCATCAACAACAAATTTAACTCAAAAACCTTCATTGTTGTTGAGTAGTAAGAGTGATTTTTGGACACCGAGATGAAATCAAATGCTGCCATGATCAACCAGGTAAAGAGTTGCCAGTTTTGATTTCAATTAACTTGAACTTCAGAATTAAAAATGGATTCAGAATACTGGGATTGTGTCTCAACTTTTAACTCACTGTTTTCCTTGTCTGCAGACTGAGTAAGATGTCACTTCTTTCAGGCATTCATCCTTGGCTGAGAAACATTCTTCATAAGCTTGAGGCCTAAGAAAAAATATTTTAAATTATATTTTAAAATACCAGATTACATTTCATGCTATAAATCATAAAATCTGCAACCTTGGAATCACAAAATATACGTGCTATATTCTCTGTGCATAGCTTAGGAATATTTCATCTCTTTTGTCCTGTGTCCCCACTGAAAATATAGAGAGATTTCAATGCTAAATTTGGTTGTTTACTAGACTTGCACTGCTCTGTCAGGATTTCCAAGTAACATAAGCAGAGTTTCTGAAATGTGGCTTAAGGGAAAAATCATATAGCTTCAAAGTGTTACTAGGTTTAAGAACTACTATATTAATCCCCATTATTTAACTTCAGCAGAAGAAGCAGAAATAAGTAAGATGTTCAATGCTGTAGGCATTCACTTAGTAAAACAACAGTCAGCTTCTTGTTTGCATGGGAGCTGCTTTGTTCCCAGTCAGGTGTTTGGCGCCAGACCAACAGAGCCTTTCATTACTGATGGGCACCGGGTCTGACTTGTATTGCCCTGGTTTCCCTCAGGCACACACATTAACAGCCCCATCTGATTCCAGACCTACCAGAAACCTGTCTCATGACTGAGCCTAGCCCAAGAGGCCTCAGTTGGTGACACAAACCTATCCAAAAAAAAAAAGAGATGGAAAGGATGAATGGAAAGAACTCTGTTTAAGAGCTGGGAAAGTAAGACTGAAGTGACATTAAAAATATCCTGTAGAACTCTAAAACAAAATTAATTGCTGCATTCATGTCAGTGCCTTACTATGCATGAAGAAGTTGGAGGAGAGGGAATGTGCTCCTTGTGATCAGGTAGTCCATTTTAGAGAGAACTTGGAAAAGCTGAACAACTTGAATAAAATTACCAAGGGAGGCAGAGCCAAGAACAAAATTCAGGTCTGCTGACTTGTAGCTGTCTGCTCACCACTTACTATTGCATGTAATGTGTGGGAAGGGAAAAGGCACACTGCATTTAGGATGTCAGAATGCACTTCTACAAAGGTAAATGATTCATAAAACTCCATGTCCGCGAACACTTCCCTGCATGATCAACTATGTTTAAACATTTAAGACAACAGCACCACTCACTTCAAGTTACAGTTGTCATGAATGAAGAACATTCAAGGTGATTTTCTTGGCTTATTAAGAGCAGCAGATGCCCATCTGTTAAGATCTGTCTTGACAGAATTTAATTCCTTTGTGGGTTTTTTGTGTGTTTATCTTTTTTATAATGTTGTCTATCTCACTTCTCTTAAATGCACAGTCCTAACCATAATGTATTCAGGTAGTCATGGACTTGTCTCTTCACTAAAGATTTAAAAAGACAAAACACAATGAATGACCTGGCAAATTCTAAATCAAAATGAATGTGTACAATGAAAGTTATTTTCTTTCTGCAAAGCAACAGGAAAAAGCTAGGAGTACTTGTTGAAAAGACAATTAGTTACAAAAGAAACAAAGGGAAAACAGGGCACGCATAAAGGGTGCAAACATACATCCATATGTTGAATACTGCAGGAATTTGTCATCATTTCATCCCACAAACCAGCCAAGAAGAGTAGATGTGAGAGAACAAAGATGCTCAGAGGCCTTCCTACAGAACAGAATAACAGATTAGGATCCTTTGATTTAGAAAAGAGGTCCACAACACTGCAAACACTGACAAAAAGGTGATGAAAATTATTAATTCAGCTTCTTGCAATACCGGTGCAGAAATTCTTCTATTTTCACTCTAGAGGCTTTAAAGACTTCCAGAATTGGACCAACGTGATTGCCTTGACAAGTGAAAAGCTATTAACAGATTTTGGACAAACAGATGAAACTCATGCAATGAAGTATATTTAAATGACCATCAAAAAAATTACATAGTCTAGGAGAAATAGTTGTACAAATGCGGGCATATCCTTAGAAAATGGGGAGAGTACCATTTAGATGTTTCTTATATGACCATGTAGATAATTACATATGACACAATATGGAAATAAATTTAACTGCATGCAGACCAGGACAATCACTAGAAAAGCTTGCAACATTCCTACCTGAAGGCATTATTTTTCTATCAAAAGAGGAAGTGGATAAATTTGTTACTAGAGGCCTGCAGGCCTTTACCCTGCTCAAGCACCTTTAGTTTGACCTAAGAATGTGTTCACAGCTGGATGTTTTTAAACAGAACCTGAATTCAGAATGTCTGCTGTAAAAATCCTTCAACAGCCAGTTTTTACTGGCAATTTTCAGAGAGCTCTCTCTTTCCTTTTCAAAACAAATGAATCTACAGCAGCTGTGAAAAGTGAAGAATTCTTCCTGTCACCTTTGTACCACAGCTTTCTGACAGCACCAATGACAAAATCTGGCACAGAATCTTCTCCCAAGTCAATATCAGACAGGGAAATAGACATCCATAGAGGAAAAGCAGAAGTTCTTTAAAAGCAGCATCACAGTATTCCCCAGATGTCCTGGGGATAATCTATATGAGGCATCCCAAGCAGTAGCAAGGTCATGCCCTCAGGAAACCTGAATTAGAGTATGCTTTGTGCATAGAACATTCTAAATTTATTCCTAGTTCAAGGATAAATTTAGTTTCTTTCTAAATATCACACATGAATTAGGATCACATTATGATACAATATTTACTATTTCAAAAGAAACATTTTCCCCAGAGGTGCCCAGAAGCTGGGTGCAGCTAATCAAATTAACCTTGAATGACTTTCCATCTGTACCCAACCCAATTAACCAAACAGGGAAGGCAGGAGCAGCCCCAGGGGACCAGCCTAGCTGGTTCTTTCTGTCTTCCAAACCCACCAACAGTTTGTTAGTCCTGAGCAGAAAAAGCTGTCTGCACAGCAAAATCTGAAGACTGATGGTTCAGGTCTGCTACCTTTATGTATCAAGCTAAACCTGTATGGCCTGTACTACTCTGTTCCCGAGTTTTGTGTCAGGAAGTACAAGAGCCCTGAATACACGGGGATTAGACATGCAGTCTGTACTGGCTCAGTGCTGGGAATGGCAGGCAATGTTTTTGTACCATTTGGTCATTCCACTGCTCACCCCAAACAGGGCTGCACAGTCAGTGTCTGCAGCGAGGGTGAATAAAAACATTTCCTTTGGCAAGAGCTTGCAAAAACAGTGATACTTTATCCACGGGAGAATTCCCGGTAGCTTTTTATTTTGTCAAGTATTAAGAAATCTCTCAAATTCTCCATTCAGGAATCACTTCAGTCAAAGTTGATTACCAAAGCAATTCTCTTAATCAGCAAGTTCAGTGCAGAGTGGAGCCTTACAGAACACAGCTCAAATACCTGTAAACAAGATTTTTTTTTTTTTCAATTATGCAGAGACCTCTGCTTTGATTCCAGGTGATAATTTGTAGATGCATAATATTGTTGCCTTATGAATAACACATCGGTTTCCATTTAGAAGTCTATTCTCTGTACTGAAACAATGTCACTAATAAATCTCACTGCTTGTAGAGCTAGAGCTGATATCCCCTCTACTCAGTATAGACCTTTATTGCAAAATACATGTGTCTAAGACAAAATGTTGTCCAAGTACTTTTTAAAATTAAACAGTTGTTTAAGAAACAAGAATGACTTCACCAAACTAAATATAATACCACAAAAATTTAAGTTGGGGTAGGCCAGGGGAAACACACCAACAAACCCCAAATCAGCAAAGAATGTCTTCCAACTCAGCTAGATCCACAAACCCTTATTTCTCCCTCTCTTCCTGCCCAGCCTCAAGTAATTCTGCTTGTTAAAAGCACTATGGCTACAATTACGTCAATTCAGTCACAATTAGTGAACATCACCAAAGACTAATTATTAGCAATACAAATAAAATAAAATAAATCTCAGGCATTTCTCTGCATGTAGTCTTTTTTAAATTGAGACCTAAAAACAGACAGAAAAAAAATAGGCTTAAACAATTTTATCAGTGGTTGATTTATTTCGGCTTTCTGCTCTCCCTGGTCACAATTCAGTGCAACCCATAAATAGGTTAGGCTGGTGAAGGAGATTGAATTTTTGAGACCAGAACAGTAATTGAGGAATTGAACAGCCTGGAGATTGAAATATCTTCTCCTGGGACATAAGCCTTTGGACCTATTAGCAGCTGTCTATTGCTTTTCCAGCCATGGACACCTATGACCACGTCAACATAAGGAGCTGATTTACATTTCTTTGTGTCTCACACAGACAGATCTCATACATGTGCTGAGCTCCACCGTGCTGTTACTCTAGAGAAAGAATATATCAGGAATATTGCTGACAAAAAAGTGACATCTCTCAAAACTATGTGAATACCCAATTTCCTGTAAAAAAATCTGCACTGGTTCAGCACAATTTGGTTATACAGAAAGCTATATTTCTCACTTTTTCCACACTGTATTAGTGCTTATAAAGGAAAGACAAAAAAGAGAACCCTGAGAGAAGGAATTTGCTTTTTTTTCCTTAAAAATAAACCAAGCAAAAACGAACTCCACCATCACCTACCTCGTAATTTTTTTGGTCATTTCCTCAGGATCAAACTTTGAGAAGAAAACATGAGATTCCACACACAGCTGAAGTAAGAGGCAATGGATTGCTAAACGAACTCATGACAAAAGGCCAAAAGAAGTCTCTCTAGGCCTCACTCTGCATGAAAACATGGAAACGGACAGGCCCACAGAGAATGCCTGAGCTCTCTGTGAGGCTGGTTTGGGGGCAGTTTTGATGGCTTTTACATCAGGAACACATCCCACCTGCCAGAAGCTTGCTGGGAGTTGCCCCATTGCTGTTCTTCCACCCTTTACTCAGCACTGGTAAGGCCGCACCTTGAGTGCTGTGGCCAGTTCCGGGCCCCTCAGTTTAAAAAAGATGTTGAGTTGCTCGAGCGTGTCCAGAGAAGGGCGATGAGGATGGTGAAGGGTCTGGAGAACAAGCCCTGTGGGGAGCCACTGAGGAAGCTGGGCTTGTTCAGTCTGGAAAAGAGGAGGCTGAGGGGAGACCTTGTCGCTCTCTACAACTTCGTGAAGGGAGCTTGTAGCCAGGTGGGTGTAGGTCTCTTCTCTCAGGCCCCCAGTGACAGAACAAGAGGACACATCATAAACTCGTCAGGAGAGATTTAGACTTAATATTAGGGAGAACCTTTTCACAGAAAGAGTGGTTTCTCAGTGGAATGGACTGCCCAAGAAGGTGGTGGAATTGCAGTCCCTGGAGGTGTTTAAGAAAAAATTGGATGATGTACTTAGTGAAACGATTTAGATAATGGGATGGTGTGTGAGGTAATAGGTTGGCAATAGGCTGTTAGGTAATAGGCTGGAGTCCATGATCTCTATGGTCTTTTCCAACCTTATAAATTCTGTGATTCTGTGTCAACAGACCCACATCTGAACTACCACTCATACAGAAATGTGTAGGATGGAGGATCACCAGCCCCATGTCATTCCTCAGCTGCAGCTCTTCCACCCCTTACCCTGTGCAGTCTCAGCAGCTTCCTTCTCCAGTTGACGCAGACAAGAGAACAGGACACCATAGCAATTAAATTAAAAAAAAACCAAAAAACAACAACAACTCACAAGGGCACCTTCTGAACAGGTGCTGTAAGCATGTTACTCATGACAAATTCTTAAACTCAGCTACCTCCTACATACTCACAAGGTACACACTGAAGGCTGTGCAGAGGGACAACTCAGTATTAACTTCCAAAGCCCTTGCTTGCAATTGTACTGTTCCACTGGCAGTACTGAGGCACATGGGTTAAGCAACTCACACCACTGGTAGGATGTTTAGGATTTACAGCTGTGGTGTTTTCCACAAATGGCTCTTCTCAGCTGCTCCACAATTACTTCACTTAGAAGTCTTCATATGAAAGGGTTAACAATCTCAGAGCCTCTTTTATAGAGCACAACAAACCAGTAAATTATTGCAGCATGAAGATAGGTGGATAGTACTACAAATATCATAAATTACTTAATGTTAAATTAACTCACATGAAGTAAAAGCTTGTATATAAATCATAACTACATAACATGCAGTGGAGTTCATCAAATTTCTCTGCTTTGCACAGATTTACTTTACTATTTTTAGAGAAAATTAAAATGTGGCACTCATTGAACAGCCTACCTTTAGAACTCAGTAAATTTTAACAACTAACATATAGTTAAATTTTTAGATTAAATATGCCACTTGAAGCATTAAGGACATCAAACATGACAGTAAAACAGGCCATGCAAAATGTCTCATATTTCCTAAATTGAGATGTTAATTTGTGTAATCCCACACAAGCATACCAGTTAACATTCTGTGAAGGTTTCCCTTCATTGTGCCCAAGCATCTTGTACATACAGCACATACACTGTTTATGCCAATGGTGTGATTTCACACCATTGACAAACGTTTTCTGGCCAACTTACCATGTGTCTTTGAGATGTTATTATATTAGTTTACAGGGGAAGAATTAATATTGGACACCTAAAATCCTTCTCAGCTATCACCTTAACAGCAAATTTTTAATTATAGCAAAATTTTAATTTCATGAAAAGAATTACGTATTTTTATTACTAGAATTCTAAGATACACCAGTTTTCTAAGTATCTGTCATTCATAAATGAAGACATAAAAAACTGAGTACAATGCCTGTTTATTTCACCCACTCCCTACTGCACCTTTACTTATGTTCAAATATGACTCTCCCCTGAACTGCACAAGACGTGGGAGGTAGATGTGAGGTGTGAGGAGGTTTTCCAGTGCTTGCTGTAGCACACAGTCAAGTTTGCAGAACTACAAATTACTATTTTTCAGGATAACTAGCATTGACAAGAAAGCAAGTATGTACTATAAATGCTTTTGAAAGTCTTCTTTGATCACACTGTAGCAGATAAACTCCTGACAGTTTAAAATAGCAAGTATTCATCTCAGTGCTGATGACACTGAATGAAGATAAATGTCACCACAATATGCAAAATATTTATGATTTAGAAGCATTTTCTCTATCCAAATTATCCTGAGTGTCAGGTAAAAACAGCCTAAAGTGTGATTGACTGAGCATCTCAGTCAGCCCGACTACACATTAGATGTGAATTTCAAAAGGTCAGGATGATGGCAGGTCACCATGAAACCACCATTACTACCTTCCAGACCTAAGTCCTACATCAATGTTATCTTTGCCAGGTGTCAACTGTACTGGAATCCTGGGGAAGCTGACATAAAAAAGAAGATAAAACAAACACTATATGCATTCTTAACAAAATGAAAAATTTTCCCAAGAAGGAGAGTGAAAGTCTGGACTGCACTTGACTGCTGAAAATTAATACATCCTGCTCCACCTTGTAACCATTTAGAGAGATTGTTTTCTGCTTTTACCACTATGAAAGAATAACAGACAAAGTAGGAAAAACTCAGGGCCAGCATCTTTTATTCCATGAATTATAGGGAAAAGTCATCCCGAAAAAGTAACTGTACAAGGAGCACAGAGTATCTCAAACAATAATGCCTCATTCTCCATCCTGCAGACAAGGTTTTTTCAAATTGCAGAATTTTAGGTACTGCCCTAATCAGTATCCATCTTGTTACTTTTTTATGAAACACAAAAAATAATTCAAATTGTAAATGACAACTATTCATTAAAATGTACTTTTCTTCAACTATAAGCAATTCTGAATGATGTCAGTGAGGCAGTAAGGAACTGATAACTGCTGAAAAGATTAAATAGAAAATAAAAGTGCTTTAAGAGTCTTCTTCCATAGGCACCTCCTCTTGTAGCTTCTGCACCATTTTGTCCTCCAGTTGTTTTGGCGTGCCTTCAAAGAAAAAAAAATAAATTCAAGGTATTTCTCTAAGCCCAAGTAACGTTTTTTCTGTGAACAATCTATGTGCCTATACCTGGTGAGACAGCCTAAATATATTGCTTAAAGACTCGTTTAGGATTAACCCACCAAACTCAAAGGTGTCTACTGCTAACCTCCCTCACTACCTAAAACTGCTGCACAACTGTTTCAGAAGGAAAGCTGATGCTGTTTACCTCAAATGCAATCAAACAGGTATTTTCATCTGGTTATGACAAACTAATACAGCTGGCAATACTTGGCAGAACCTTGCACAGCACTATAAAACTGCATGAACAGATCAATTGCCTTCTTACATGAGTTTTATAAAGATTTAAGCCCTCCTGAGTACTGTGGTGGACAACAATACTTTCAGGAACATTGCCAGGAAGAAAGAAAAATAAAAATCCAAAATTTACATTTGATTCTGCTCCCTGCCCAGTCAGTACTGCAGAATACTGAAAGGGCAGCTGGTGTTTGACCAACAGATGTACTACATACTAATGTGCATCATTCATTTAATATAAGCCAAACAAAGAAATAAACACTTCGGTTCACTCTTTTGAATTCAGATCTTTTCAGTTTCCTCAAAAAAAGGGACAGAATAAGCCAAACTTTAAATAAATTCTGACTAATTCTTGTTTCATATATATATATATATATAACCTTAGATTATAGTTACTGCAAACTGTTGTGTTTGAACTCTGTTGAGTTCAAATAATCAGTTCAAATGGAAGACTTAGATAAATGTGTTGGTTAACATGCAGTCATGGAGCACCAAGTATAGGGTGCAGTTTAAAATACTCAATTAAGGAAAAGGAAGGGTGAACTCAGAACCAGATA
>WEKX01005727.1:43790-67170 GCA_013390025.1 Pitta sordida | reverse complement strand
ATTCTGACTAATTCTTGTTTCATATATATATAACCTTAGATTATAGTTACTGCAAACTGTTGTGTTTGAACTCTGTTGAGTTCAAATAATCAGTCCAAAGGGAAGACTAAGATAAATGTGTTGGTTAACATGCAGTCAGGGAGCACCAGGTATGGGGTGCAGTTTAAAATACTCAATTAAGGAAAAGGAAGGGTGAACTCAGAACCAGATATATAAACAGGTATGTTCGATTCAGGACAAAGACACTGCTGACATTTAGTGGCAAGAGCTATTCCCCATTCTCATTCATATTTGTAAAAGAAATGCACAGGATTATTCATCTGTAGAATTAGGTATTTATCCTAAAACTGTGCATGGAAACCTGGTAAAGCAAGTTCCTACCTGCATGGGGAGCACGAAGAAGGTGAATGTTCTGTTTGACTTCTTTGATATCTTCTGCCTTCTGCAACTCTTTGCTCTTCTTTAATCTGCAGAAGGGAAAAATTAGATTTAATTACCTTAAAAGAGATGTATGCTTTCACTTTAATGCATGACATTTTTCTTCGCAAGTATGTACAGGCTGTACATATGTACAGGCAAGGATGTATCCTAATCATTACAAGGAAATAATGGCAAAAAGTATTTGAAAGCTTATTCAAGCAAATACTGGATACAAAACCAGGAAAAACCCAGCACTGTTTCAATCCTTATCACAACTCTGTTTAAATCTAATACTCTGTATTACAAACAAGGAACTGTAACTATTTTCGTGTGTCCAAAAGCTCCATTTCCTTCAGCAGCCCATCATGCAGAATGGAGCCCACTCCTACTATTTTACACCATCACGTGGATGACTGTGTATATAAAAAGCAAACAACCACTTCAAACTTGTGATCCTTCTGCTTCTGGAAAGGGTGTGTAATACAGACATGCAAAAGCTCCCATCACACAAATACTTTTCCTCACCTGTTCATAATAAATCTGGCTTGGCGTTTTTGCTTTATTTCCTCCACTCTCTTCATTGCATCAACTGAAAAAAAGCAGAAGTTGTTTTAAACGTCGTTGCATACCTGTAACTGAAAATACATGCTATTTTTGCAAAGCAACTCTACCAGCACTCCACAGTACCTATATAGGTACTTCTTACACTATATACAGGAAGTTATTCCTTCTTCAAAGAGCAGGATAAGGGAATAATCTGTGTAGCAACTATGATTAGTTGTATTTTACAACTCATTTATGCTTTCACTTTTGTGCCTACACATAATTTCTACAAAAGGTTCTATTTTAAACCAAATGCAAGTTAACCACCTTCTCCTATGTGGCATTTATTCATAATACAAGCAGTTCTTCCATTTTATAACAATTGATTCCATGAAACAAACTGAAGTGGAATGAGCAGGAACAAACAACTGCATCAGTTTAAAATGGTTACACTCTGAGCCTCTTAAGAAGATGGAGAACTACAAAAGGGTTTTAAAGAAATAATTCAAAATAAAAAAAATGCTGGTCCTCATTTTCCAACCAGTTTCTGAAAAAAATAAATGTCAAGTGAAACTCCACATCTGTTCACAACTCAAACCTCCTCCACACAGAATAATTTGCTTGTGATGCCAGTAATTTCAAACACAATCACTACAAAGTGTCAGTACTCTAAGAAGTCTTCTGAAAACATATTCATGTAGAGTAAAAAATTCTTTTTTTTTTTTTATTAGAATGACTCACCAGTCTTGTTCCATAACTCTCTCTGGTATTTCACTGGTTCATTTCTACGTTTTTCAAACTCAAATGAATTATCCTGTATTAAGTAAATATAGACAGAAGCAGAGTTAGACAATATATTCTGACTACAGCATTCACTCATAAAACTTTGCATTATACATGATTTTGCCCCCCTTTCAGAACCACAGTTCCCAGATTTTTATAACCCCTAGAGATAACCACACTAGAATGAAATCAAGTGTTTGACCTCAAAGTGTCAGGAGCCACAGTGATTTGTCTGAAGAGAACTGTTTACTGACATCTCCCTCAGCTATTTTCCATTTAGCAAGACAAGTGGACAGAGAAAACCAATGTGGAGTAGGAAATACAGAATAGATTAGACAAGTGGAAGGTGAAATTGAAAATCTGTAGAGTTGAAAGCAAAATATGCAGATCCAAAAAGTTCTACTCAACAGCCTGTAATTTTAAAAAGGCTACAAAAAACCTCCAACCACTACTTCCTTTTAAGAATATTGGAACTATAAAATCATTTGAAATTGTGAAACTTAGAAACTATGTTATTTCCCATTGTCACAAACCTATTGAGAAACTACCTAAAGCCAGCTTATGAAAGAACACCCACTAAATTAGAACAATAAGACCTTAGTGCTGTGTTCTATTTCTTAGAATACATTAAGTATCTAAGAGTTTAAGCATTTATAAAGGAATTTTAAATTAAGTTCTTTTCAAAAAGGTAATTCAACTTTGCTAGAAACAACCTGAAAGCAAGAAACACAGTTAAAAACAATGCTGATTAACCTTGGCTTTTCAAAATCGCATTAATAAAATCACATTCTTCCCCTTGGAAGATTCACAAAAACCATTAAATCAGTGTCAAAATGCTTACTAAACTGTTCATATTCTGTCAAAAAATAGGTAATTAAGCAACTGTAATTCTTAAATTTTTTAAGGACTGTCCCACTCAATGTGAGTGTTTAGCATTTTTACCACTGAAGCAATTTTGATTTGAAACTGCTTTTAAGATCTGCTAATTTTGAAGCAGTCCTACCTATGCACACCTATGCTTTTAAAGAGACTTCAAATTTAACTATTTTAGGGACCTACACAGAAAGGATTCCTGGGGTACCTGTTAACCTAGATGATGCGATTGTGCAGAAATTCAACTATCAAATGGATATGTACAGAGAGTGGAAGATCTATAGGTGGAAAAAACCCGCCTTCAACTGGGAGTTACCAGTGCCACATTACCAGACACCTGATACACTGACTTCCACCCTGAAGCTGAAATGGGAAGTACCAGGTTAGAGTCAAGCTGAATGAATGACTCACTCTCAAAAAACTCCCACATTCTTTTCCACAGTCCCTCTTTTCTCCACTTCTTCCATCCCTTGAGTTTATCTAATTAAATGATAATGCACTCAGCTACCTACCCCAGACTATTTGCAATGGGAAGGGGTTCCCCTTTCTGCAATTTTAGTGTGTTAATGTGAAGTGTGAACAATTCTTACCACTGTCAATTCTTTGCCAGCTGCCTTCCGGAATGCTTTGGTCCATCTCATCTTTCTGGGATTTCGCTTCTTTTTAAAGTTTCTGTGGCATTTTGATTTGCAGAATCTAAATATCTTAAAGGGGGGTGAGAAAAAAAAATCTTAGTCAAATCATGTTGTTTGTGACCCATTGCAGGAGTCATAGCAAACACTGCAGTTACTCTATCAATACTGCTCACTGGAAATTAGATCCTCTTTCAAATATCAGTATTTTTACAGGAAATTTAGCTGTTAAAAATAATTTCAAGCACTATTATTGTTTTTTTCATGAAAAAGTAATTTTCATAGCTGCCAGGGATATGCTCAAATACTTACAATTAAGCTAATTATAAATAAAATATACTTCAGTTGTGACAATTATCTGCAAAAATACCATAAAACTAAACCTGAGGACCAAACAACTTTCTATAGCTGCCAGCACTGTTTAGATACAGTACCATCCTGACAACAAAAACCCCTCTCGTCCTTCATACTGAATCAACACACATACACACACAAACCCAACTGTTTTCTGGAATGCAGCTTTAAGCTTCAAAGATTACCCCACAGGAGTACTAAGCACATTAGTTAAGTCCTGGACTAAATTCCCTGAAAAATGTTACAGCATAAGCCAAAACATTTCAACTGGCCTTTTTGTTTTTTCCCCTTTTTACTCTTTACTTAAGAATACTCGAAATTACATTTGTTACTTCTGAGTTTTTGAAAACCCCATTTTCCTACAACCACATCCTCCTCATCCAACAGGCACTTCTAAAGAAAATTAATAGAAAATACAAAACCTGTAGTACAAGCACTAATCTTCGAGCAACATTTTTTTATTTTTACGCTCTCCTACCACATTTTTTCACCACAGTCAAACCTGTCATGCTATTTTGCTCCTTCAGATTATCTGTTCACAACTATCTTGCCACTGGGTTTGTATTTCAAATACACTCACTTTGTGGGTGTTTTCAGTAAACAGAGCTGTGCCCAGGCACAGCCACCTCTGAGCTCTCCGAAACTCATCCGACAGCTCAGCCCGTTTGTTCTGACGCCTGAGCACAGGAAGGGAGCGACGCGTTTAAATCTTCACTTCACACCGGGGTGTCCAACGCCCCGCAGGACCAAGGAGCACAGCAAAGGCTGGACACTGCACACGACATTTCACCTACGGCACTGTCAGTGCCCGCTCAGTCACCTCCGCTCCCACTTCAGCTTCGGCGGAGCACGAGGGTCACGGACCCGGCCCTGCAGCCCGGGATGCTCACCCCCTGAACCGACACCGAAACCAGAACATTAAAGGACGAGGATTCCGTGCATAATCTCTTACTAAAGCCAAGTACTTCAGCCCCCGCTCTTCCCGGCGCCCACAGCAGGGGCCCAGTTACTGCATCGCTCCAGGTCAGGGCTCCNCGCGGAAGCGCGCGCTCAGCTGACCGGAGGCGGCGGGCGCGGCCGCCACAGCGCACCCTGCCGGGCCGGCGGTGACACAGTCACAGCTGTGCTGCGGGAAGGGACCCACAGCCCTGCACAGGCCCAGCCCCGAGAGTCGCACCGTGTGCCTGAGAGCGTCATCCAAACGCTCCCGGAGCTCTGGCTCCTGGGTGCTGTGACCACTGCCCTGTTCAGTGCATAACCACCCTGTGCAGAAGAACCTTTTCCTAATATCCGACCTAAACCTTCCCTCACACAACTTCAGGCCCTGCCCTCGGGTCCCGTCGCTGGTCCCCAGAGCAGAGATCAGTCCCTCCTTGCCCCCACCCCAAGGAAGGTGTCACAGCACTGAGGTCTCTGCTCACTCTCCTCCAGCTGAACACACCGAGCGCCCTCAGCTGCTCCTCCTGCAGCTTCCCCTCAAGGCCCTTCACCATCTTTGTAGCCTTCTTTTGGATGCTCTCTAATAACTTTGTATCTTTCTCACATTGCTGTGACCAGAGTACTGCAAGTGAGGCCACACCAGCGCAGGGCAGAGCTGGACAGTCCCCTCCTTTATCTGGCCAGTGATGCTTTGCCTGATGCCCCCCAGGACACGGTTGGCCCTCCAGGGCACATTGTTGACCCATATCCAACTTGCCTTCAACCAGGACCCCAAAAGCTGTAAAAAAACTCCATTTATTGACTGGTTGGAGCCACAATTTCTAAACCATTACGCAAACAGGTTACTGGGGAGGGAAAAGAGTGAAATGAGTATCTAAAAGAAGTACATTAATATCCCCAAAACCACAAACACACTCCAACTGTTCATTAGATAGACCCATCAGCCACACGGATGCTTGTTGTAATCTATTATACCAAGATTGTGGTCCATCCTTTGACCTGAACAGAGAATCCTGTGAGACACTCAGAAATACTCATGCTCATGAGACTAATAAAATAAAAATAAAATAAAAAATCTCCCACACGGAAAGGATTTTGGGATGAATTATGAGAGTTACCTGTTTGTTGTGAAAGGGCCTAAATGCTAGGTCCTGTAACTTCCTAAATAGTTTGTAAGTGGAAAAGGTCTTCTTTCTATTCTGCAATCAAGGAGGCTGTCCCAGCTCAGAGCCTGAAATCGTCCTCACCATCTAAGTCTCTATCACTGTAATTCCTGCTTCACCATTTAAAAGAAATTAACTACCTGATTATTTGGTGAAACGAACATGTGTTGAATTGCACATGCCTTAGAGCAGTTTCTGCTTTTTTGGTTTCTAGAACAACAAGAAAAGGCAGTCAGCTCAGTGCTATATTAAGATAGAAGGAAAAAAGGAAAAACTGCTTTAGCACAATAATCACTTACCTTATCAGCACAGAACTTGTCTTCTATCTTTTTGGAAACCAGACCTCAGCCACATCCTACTGCAGAAGACACGGGCTTGAGCATATGACTAGTGACCAGAACTTACCCCAGCCCTAAGGGACAACAGCTCCAAATTGATCCAGAGACAGCAACTGAGATAAGGCTGTACAGGATGTTACTGTCATGCCAGAGGGAGGGTCTGTGGCTGTGACAGAGGATGGCAACCCAGATAAGAGCAAATAACAAAGACACAAAATGCAATTTTATGAGGGAAGCCACGAAGACACCAAATTTACAGCTTAGAGGCAAAACCATACGGTAAACAAGTTTTCTTGGGTCCAGGGCTCCTGTGCTTTGGCATATGCAATTGAAATCCTCTTTTTTCAGTTTGCTTACTTTGCCTCTGTGACTTTTTTCCCCCATAGGCTGCATTTATGTCACTGAAGACAGCTTTTTCCTGGCACAGTACCGTATAACAAAGTCTTTGGTGGTTTCTACAATTTAAACAATGCAGATTACAGACTGTCACCAACACCTTCAGCAGACAGATGGGATGTGAGAGCACAGTGATACTACAAGCATTTACAATTGCATTTCCCACCCCAGCTCCTTTTTCCATCAAGGCACTAATCTCTTCTTGAAGAATATTGTTGTAGATTTGAAGTGCTTGTTCCTGAAAGGCAACATAGATTGAAGATTCTGGCTGGAGCCAGAATCCAGATTAATTTTAAAAAAGAGAATGTGTACTTCTACTCCATTAATAGTTATTCACAGACAGAACTACGTATCCAGCTGAAAAACAGCCTTGATGGAAGAAGAGATTTTGCAGCAAACCAAGTGGCTTATTTCTTTGATTTTTGACACACAGCACTACAGCAAGAATTGTCTCACCGAACGTTTCAACCCAGTACTGTAAACTCATAGCAAAGCTCTGATCTGCAAGTATTTACATACTTGTACCAGGTTTCCTATAGAAGTAATAGAACTGTCATATGTAGTCATCTGAATGAATGGACAAGTGTCAGGCAAGGGCGATTGTAGCATCAGGTTGAGAGACCATATATGGGAGAGAAGAAACTTCTAGAGGTCATGTAGAGCAAAGCCCTGCTCAAAGCAGAACAAATGAATACCAGGTGGCTCAGGACCTCATCAAGTAGTTTTTTGTGTCTTTAGGGATGGCGATTCCATAACCTTCCTCAGCTCTTATTTCAATTTCTGACCACAGCAGAAAGGTCTCCATTAGCTTTCTCTCCTTTATGCTAAGCAAACTCTTTTCTCTGTCTTCCTACCCCTTGTGCTCTGGCCCTCTGATATTGGTGGCATCTACTGGACTCAATCCAGTGCATCAATGTTTTTCTTCTACTGGAGTGTCCAAAACACAGCACAGAACACCAGCTATGGTCGTATAATTACTGAAGATAAGGGAAGACTGAGTTCCCCAACATGCTGCCTTCATTTTACCAGTGCAGCCTCAGATTCAGTTGGCCTTCTCTGCCACAGCTGCACACTTCTGGTCAGTCTGCTTTGGAACAAGATGCCCATCTGCTTTTCTGAAAAGTGGTTCCTCAGGTAGTGCCATTGCACGGGTTTATTCCAGCCTTGTTTAAACTTAATGAGGTTTAGTTTGGCTCATTCTCTTGCCTGTCAAGGCAGCAGTATGAATAGCAGCAGTATCATCCAGCACATCAAAACCTACCTGGAAACATATACTGCTATTAACGGAAGAAGTTACTCTGAAAAATCAGGCTCTTTACCTGTGTAGAAGCAATAGATTTTACTAAATGCATTGCTTAATTCCCTTTGTTTTGAACATGCAACATGGTGAGATGATCAGCATTCTGAATGTTTTATGAATACAGTTCTATTGCCTCTATTGTCTTCCATGGGTTTGAGCTCCTTCTGGTATCAGCCAGGATTCACCAGGGCCCCATCTGACTGGTCTGGTCAGTGCAAGAGGGAAACATCAAGAAGCACTTCAGGCACAGCACAGAACATGGACACAGAATCACAGAATATTCTGAGTTGGAAGGAACCCACAAGGATCATCGAGTCCAACTCTTAACACTGTCTCCCTGGCGGGAATCGAATCCGGGTCTCCCACACACCAGGTGGGGACACTTACCACTGTACTAAAGTGGATTTTAGGGTACATTTGAACTAAAACACCCCCCAACACACACAGTGCAGGAGGACACAGACTGATATTAAACTGAGACAACAGGAAATGTCACAACGCAGTTCAACAATGCTGGCAAAGTTCTGATCAGGAATGTTTAAATATTTTATATTCAGAAATCCTGGGACAATGCAACATGAGGGAAATCCTTTCCAAAACTTTGTTCCATTACAGATTAATGTTTTCATTGGACACCGTAGGGAAAGAGCTTTTCCTGAAATAATAGCTTGTCATCACATAAGAATTCTTCTTTCCTTGTTTTTTAAAACTAGCACTAGACTAGTAAGAATAGTGTAATTTACTGTCAAGAAACCTTTACCGTGATTTCTCATCAGGGTTGAAAAGGGAACAAAAGTTCTGTCACACAGTAATTCGAACAGAAATCTTATGGCACATTTCAAAGACTGGCATCAAAACAATTTTATGTAGACTTTCTTTGTAAATAGTTCAAAATAACAGGCATGACAAAAATATGACAGTTTCAGTATTTAATATTTAATATCCAATTTAAACATAAGTATTCAAAAGGAAATATTTTTACATCATTTCAGTAGTCACTTAGCTCAGTAGTTGGTTGCAGGAATCCTTAAAGTTTTCAGGAACTGGATGGAGCTATAAGCACAAAAACTCCCATTAAAATTAATGCATGACAAAATTCCACTGCAACCCTCTGAAAAGCAAAGAGTTACATTCAAAGAAATTCAGACACTGAAGTACATTGAAATGTATTGTGTCTTACAGTAGAGTTGGTTACTCTACTGGTCAGAGACATGATGGTAACTTCAAAAGGCACTCTGAGTTCAACTACAGTAACTCCGGTCTACAAGCATTTTAGAATCTTGGTATTGTGCAGTAGAAAAAACCAAACCATATATTCATATATAAATTGCTTTTATCTCAGTCCTAGCCCCAGAGCAGTCAAATTATATTGCACTTTTAAAATATTCTGTGTAGGCTGTGATAAAAATGTAATATTTACATGTTGTGTTTGTTAAAGAACAATTCATTACTGTGTAAAATATTTTAAGAACTGAGTTTTAACACTTATTGTTCTATTAATTCATATAACCAGAGGCTACCTCAAATATTTTTTTTCTTAGCTCCTATTCTAGAAACATTTTTGGTCCTTCCTTCAAAAATTTGTTATGCTGCAATTCATGTTCATAACTAGTATCAATACTTGACTGAAATTGCAGTACTTAGAATATTTAAATAAATAAATACATAATTTCTAAAGAAGCAATAGCTCTGGAGTTTTGTAAACAAACTGCTGTGGAAAGTCTGTAACAAGACTCAATTTGGCACGTTATGACTTTAATTGGCAATACTTTACAGTTATACAACCTATGCCAGGGTACAAAACAGTTTGGTAGGCACATCTTATAAATCAGTCTGGAAAAAGACTCCAAAAATACTGATTGTTTCTTAGGTTGTATGAATAAACAAAAATGGTCAGAGTAACATGATCCACTGAAACCTAAATTGAATTTGAGCCTGTATGGGGGAAAAAAAGAAAAGCAGCTCTATTCTTTTTTAAATACATACAACCTAAAGGAAATGAACAAGCCATAAATGAATATATGATAACCAAGATGTACAGGACACAAAGGTTGGCAGAATAAAATGAGCATTATAAGTGTATAGAAATACTGATCTACACAACTAGTATCTTAGCTGCATCACACCAGAAGACAATCATCATTCATTTTTCAATCCAAATTTGAAGAAACATTCTGAATCTGCATTTTGGAAAACAAATACAGTGCAAAGCACAAGCTCTGATGAAGTTTTGCTGACATGTAGGTTGGCCTACATTCCTGTTAAAACATGAATAGTAATATAAAAGAAACATAACAGATGTACAGTTATGCCGTTTACACATAAATATATGTATACGCGTGTTCTAGAAATTCAAATGATGTCAGGAGGTCTCATAGGCTGCGCTGGATATATTTTATATAGTACAGTTGTAGTTTACATGTTCAATTACATGATATACCTCAAGTCCTCTACATATGCATCCCTGTGCTTCTCTGGGAATTTTTATTCTGTATTAAATAGCTTTGTTTTGGTTTTCATCACTAAAAACTGATGGTTTGAGAGAGCAAGGAAAAGCTAGTCACTGGCTTTTGTGGGAAACCTAGGGTTTGCTCTTTAAGATTGTTATTGATTGGTGAAAAAGATTAAATGTTTCTGTTCAAAACCAAGAACTATGTTGGAAAGCTTGCTGTTAGTAGAGACCAAGAGCTGTCACAGTATCAAATCTCAATGCCAATCTGTGCAGTTATTGGAGCCTTCAAAGTGCAACTGAGAAAACCTTTCAGTTCAGAAGCCTACCCTTTGTCACTCATAGAGAGATGTTTCTGAATTTGGTAATGAAGATTCTTTTCCTTCTCTTTCCTCCAAAGCCGAGAATTAGAGGAATATCCAGTGCTACACCAAAATATACCTCTGTCCCATCACTAATAAAACTTCCTACCTTGCAAGCGAAGGTCAATGTTGTTTGAGAGGAAGAAAAACAAGAATTAGTACAAGAATTAATACAGCTCATTAAATAACTACACGATGTGATTTGTCCATAAGTTAAACAGTTAAGCTGCAACTGTACTATATTATACACATTAAACATAATTGTAACTGGGCTAACAACCACATTTGCCTTTTTCTTGCTCCTCACTCAGTTGTTCTGTGGAGCTGTGCCCATTGGAGCGCACCACGCCTTCAGGGATCCAGGATTTATCCACACATCGTTCCATGCGCTTCATAATGAGGTCAAGCAGAGTTTCAATGGCTTTGCTTACATTATTCCCATTAGCTGCACTGGTTTCAAAGTACGGTATTCTGCAGAAGACAAAAAACACAAACTTACATCACACAGTTTATACTCACAAAAGAAAAAAAACAACAAAGGACTACTGCCAAAGTACTTAGAAATCACACAAATGCTGTCACTGCTGCTCTACAGCAGAAAAACACAAAGTGCTCAGATGTCTGAAATCCAAAAGAAATTAATGAAATGGCTGACTCTGTAGGTAGGGCAGAAGGGTAAGCTTTAATGCAGCTTTATAGAGGCACTGGTCAGTATGAGTTCCCAAAGTTGTGCTCCTGGAGTCTGTTTTCTTAAGTTCCACCTTCTGCAAGAGATGTAGTTACTTTATGTCCTTGTGTGCATTAAGTGTTCTCCTTACTGATTTCTATGCACATCAGCTCTGGAGTGTGCAAGAGAGGAAACACAGCTATGGCCATTCCTCTGCAGGCAAGGCAGCAAAGACACACAGTGTGGTACCCTTATCACTACAAAAGGTGGCTGTTCTGTTTACCTCAACTCTAAACTTAAAAAATAAAAAAATCAGTGCTCAGACCATCTATGTTCCAATGGCAGTTCCGAAGGCTGTGACCGGCTGAGCTTAGTGCTCCCCACAGCGAGGTGCTACAGCAGCGACATTACTGTAACAGCCCAGGAAACTGGTATCATCCCTTCATAATTTTAAGTATTTCTTACTTAACTTGCAAGACTCAATGAGTGGTCTAAAATAACTTACTGTCTCAGTGTGTAGGTCTCCTACAACAATTTTTGAATACTACATCACTTCCACAGGCCCTTCCACAGAAAGGGGATATTCACTATCTCACACTTTTGTTACCAAAAAACTGTTCACAGCAGCAGAATTTAGTATCTTGCTTCCCCTCAGAAAAAAATTACTCTCAGCAGCTATCCTGTCTCATCTCCACAGGGCAGAGAACTTTGTAACTGCCTACAGATTGGATGTGATCCACAATCTTGGCTTTTGTCCCTCTATTCCTACATTAAGATGGCATTTTCAGCCACAAAGGCATTTCATAAATGATTTTCAGTAGTCACACGCAAAGAGACTTAAGAAATGGTCACTATTGCTGTTTAAAACTTTTTGCACCTTCACAAGCAGATGGTTAAAGTACTGTATGCACTTGCTGTCATCTGTGTGACATGGACTTCAAACAAGCATTTTCACAAGAAAAGGAAAAAGTAAGAAAGTATATTGCTTTAAACCCATTTATCTCTAATAGACAGATTGCTATTGATTTGCCTCTAATGATTCTTCATGGTGAAGGCAAGCTAATTTGTGCCAATGTGATAGGAAAGAGCAGAGACAGAAGAGCTGCAGAACAAGGCAATTTGAGCTGAGGAGCTCATGTTCACACCATGCATGTCTTGTGGGCTTTACCATGGAGCAGTTCGCCTCCATTCCTCCAGACTGAATGCAGATTATTGGTTGGAGCACATCACCTAGCTGAGATTTCAGCTGAGCAGGAATCCAGTTCATGTACTAGAAAGCTGCCCCACTATGTAAATCAACCACAATAAACGCAGCAGCAGATTTCCTTCTGAATTGCATTTCTGATTCACAGTGAGCCCCATGGAAGAGTTAAGGGGGTATAAAAGTACCATGGAGTTAATTAATGCTTGATACGAACAAATACTTCACATACTTCCGTTAGGGACATGTGAATGTAGGAAAGGAGAAGGGCAAGGCTACCCTGTCTTCCTGCTGCTCTGACTTGGTTTTCAGACTCCCTGGAAGCCTTTGGGAGTGCAGGTGCCTCAGCACAGGCAAGAGCAAAGTATTGACCCCATTATTTACCCGCTCTTCTAGCTAAATTCTATCTCTTCCAGAATGTTTGTGAAGATTTACTTTGTTTACTGCCAAGGAAAGAAGATTAACTAATCTCCAGTGCAAGATTATTACTAGGTATTTATTTTTAAGCAATGAAGGAAACATGAATCTCTGACAGAAAAAACAAGATAATAATCTTTCAGTATACCAAAAAAGCATTACAGAAAGCATTTCTTTCTGCTTTAAACACAGCAGTAATTGGAAGAAAGTTACTTACCCATATTTTTCTGCAAGTTCTTTAGCCTCTTCTTCTTTCACCATCCTTTGGTCTTCCAGATCACTCTTGTTTCCACATAACACAATGTCAGGGTTTTCACAATACGCATGCATTTGTAGCTGACCTAAAAGAGCAGGAAGTGAATAGAGATTACAATTTACTGTCACACACAGCTCACTCACTTCTGCTATTACACTGAGGAGCCAGAGAACAACTGAGAACAGGTTTTCACATACCCAGTGAAAAACCAGGGGAACAGAAGCCTGACCAAATTAGCACAGAAAGCCGTGTATTTGTAGCTTATGGAGTTATGCTCACTAAGCATCTTCAAAGAGCTGCTAGGAAAGGACATACAGTCGTCCCTCGCTACTTCACGGTTCCCCCTTCGCAGCTTCAACACATCGCAGGGTTTCTTTCCTGTATTTCCTGTTACTTTGCGGATTTCATTTATCATGGTATCTTTCCAGAACCGACCCTCCGCGATATTCAAGGGATTACCGTGCTTCCCTCTCCTTTGGCAACTTCTTTGCCTACATACGCCAGCCTAGTAACATTTGCCTTTCATTTAAGTTTTGCTGATAAAGCTTCAGGTGAGTCTGGTGAGGCTTTACACACACTTAAATTACTGAACAGCATCAGAGCCAGGGATATGATGTTCTACCGGCTTGCTTTATATAGGTTAAGATTCAAGTTCAGTAGCAAAGCTGAGATCCAGGTAAGCCCTAGAAGCATAGCAGCTTCTACAAGTATGAATACAACATTTACATTCTTTTATTGAGAAATCTACAAAACCTAGTATTTCAAGTTCTATTTCTCAGTGATACTCCACATTTACAAACATGTCCCCTATGGAAAGAAAGAAAGAAAATAAAAGAATCCCATACTTATCCAGTTCCTGACATTCAGGAAGCTTTGCTCATTTGTCAGATCAAAGAGTAGAAGAAACCCCATGGCATCTCTGAAGAAAGCTGTTGTCAAGCTACGAAACCTAGACCAGCAAAGTGAAATTAGTTGGCTCATCTGACAAGTTACTTTGAAAACATAATTGCATATAGTCATAAAACTGAGGTAACTTAAAACTGAATTAACTAGAATGAAATATTCATAATTGTTTTGCTGATCCAGTGACTGTGTAACGAGAATTGCTAACATTACTGTGGCCTAATCAAGGCTAAGGAGCCAAGGAGACTTGCTTGTGAGAGCTTTACCCAAAGTCTTTACTGTAAAGCATGCCTTGATAAACACTCAGAAATCAAAATAATAATGAAATTCTAAACTTTGAACAGAAATTTATCCCTTATACACATCAGTTCTTGAATTTAAGACTAACAACCATGGGATGCTAGTCTTTCAACAGGCAAATAGACAAGAACCCTTTGCGATGGTTTCACCTGTCTGACTTTCCCAAGACCTCAACGTATTTACAGAAACTTATGGAAAACTTAAAGAAAAGTTTTAAAAGCCTCTGTATGCATTGACCATGAAAAAATTAAACTGACAGTTCCCCAAAACCAAGACTTACAGTTTTCATGTTTTGCAGTTGTAAATTACAGTTATAATTTAATGGGTATTCACAGGAAACTTTCCATTGCTGCACAGTATGTTGCAGATGTTCCCATCTCCAGTCATACCTTTCCTGTCCTGCAGTGTCCCAGAGCTGAAGGTGTATCCTCTGTCCTCTGCCACCAACGCCATCCGGCCCATTGGGTCTGTACACCTGTAACGGGTACATTTACAAGACTGTGGGCAGCCCAGCTGATCATGTCACGCTTACCAGAGATAAGATTAATTTAGTATTTAGATTTTCTGGGTTTTTTCACTAATATCTTGTATCATGTTTCTTATGTTTTAATAAAGCAACAGTGCAATCTGCAAATGTATTTGTACCACCAGCAGAACCTCATTAGCAAACAGACTCAGAAATGACAGAAGATTGCTAGAAAATTGCTGAGGGTAGATCTTATCATATCACAGTTATAAAGCAGAAATTGCATGATAATAATAAAAGCTGAAGAGTTTAGTCAGCGTGAAAATATAAATAAGAGCATCTATTAAGTCTTGGAAGGATCAGATAAAAATAGATTCGTTTCTTGTTCAGGACACTTCGTGTTAGGTCATCATCTTTATCTTCAACTGTCATTGCACCAAAGATTTTCTGAGCTACAAATATATCTTTAAAGATATATAACCTTGCTGAATTTGTGGATTATAAGATTCAGGCTGTGAAACCTGAATGTTATCTTGAGTTATCAAATATGCTGATCAAGCAAACCCGCCACGTTTGCTATCCCACAAAAGGAATAATGACTTACTCAAGAGACCAGTTTGGCATTTCATTTAGTTACTCTCTGCACTACTGTAATGCATGTCATGCATCAAAAGCCAGTCAACACAACGATCCCTGCACCATTCAGATTTCTAGACACTTGGGAACCAGCTCTGGTTTATTGGGTTAATTGGTTGAACCATCAAGCATTTAAGACTTGCACCTAAGAATGAAAAAAACCCCTTGTCCCAACTCCACTTCCTAGAGCAGCACGGCCCAGCATCCAAGTGCTGATCATAACACACTACTCAACTTCATATCAAAAGTACATTTGCTTAGTTTAATAACAATTCAGGGGTTAAAAAAGAAGCATCCTTATTTTCTTTGGTAAGAGAGACTGCTTAGGAAAGCCAGATAAGCTGCATATATCATGCATTTCATCCACAACTTAAAATTGTTTTAAAACCAACACTGCAGTCTGTTCACTATTCATTTCAGTTCACACCGCAAAAAACATTTTTATTACAGCTCAGTCCTTCCTTGTGAAGGGTGTTCAACAATAAAACAATGAAAGTGCTTCCAGGTTCCATGTGCACACTTCATCAACACCAACTGAGCAAAAAGAAGTGGTTCCTTAGAATCAGCTCTTCTTTATCTTTTGGGGAAATGGGTCTGCACACACAACAATGGCAAAAATAACCAGGTGAATGAGGCCTTTACCCTGTCACAAGAATAAGTACACAGTAACTATTGATTGCGTGCCCACACATAGGGATTGGCAGGTCTGATTTTTAACAAACAGACAGACACCAGTTTCAAGTAGCACACTCTCTGTGAAAACTCACCACTCTCTTTTCCCGAAAGTCAATGCCCACCGTGGTGATAAATTTGGAATTAAATTTGCCATCCGTATATTGGTAAAGAAGGCTGGTCTTTCCTACTCCAGAATCACCGAGTGCTAGAAATTTTATGAGGTAATCATAGTCCCCATCAGACATAGTGAGAATTCAGCAGGCACCTTAAAAGCAAAGCAAAAAGGGTAAGTTAGTCAACAGCTCTGGCAGGGCTTCTTTTGACAAACGTTTAAAATACAAATCACTATTTGAACTACAAAGCATGGAGTAGTGGGACCAGTTCTGTACTCCTTTACACCAGCTTCACCTTAAATTCTCAATTACACCCAATTACCAATATCAAACTCAGCTGTGATTGAAAAGGTGTATCTTTCATTTTATTACATTCCTCTTACAAGAAAGAGAAGGCAACTTCATTTTGACTTTTTCAGGAAAGACTGAAAATGAAGATCAAAGTATTCAAGATACCTGGAACATGAACTGCAGAATTGTTTTTAATCTGCATGGAAGCTGGCAAAAGCTATTTAAACATACCAGCAATGCAATTCAGGCCTCATACTCACTGTAGCATTATTAGCATATGAAAAAAAACCATACTTTTTCCAGGTTGCCCACTATATTTAAATAAAAATTACGATAATTTTCTATTAATTGCTATTTTTTAGTCTTGAAGCAGCTTTTTCTTGTTGTTGGGGTTTCTGTTTTGTTGAGAGGAACAATTTCAGTTTTTAGAGCTTTTATCAGGATGCAGTTAATCATTCAAACTAAACCTTGATCATGAATTGCCATTGAACAACACATACAGTTTTCCATTTAAGAAGTTCCTCTCTCTCCTTTTCATACCTTTGAAAAAAATAACCACATTATCTATAGTCTGATCTAAGTGCAGAAACAGCTAAAACGTGTAACAAAAATCACTGGCCAGTTTCATGTGTACCACAAAGGCTGATGTAAGTGCTTTGTACTTTCCTGTTGAGTAGCTACTGAGCCTCTCCTCCCCCAAAACAAACAGTAGAGAGCTGCCTTGTGTCGTGTTCAAAGACATGAACATGAAAAGATAAGCCTAAAATAACCATTCTAAAAGCAACATAAAACTGGCATAAAAATGCCTCTTACAAATTACAAATGCCAAAATACAAAAAAATTAGATGATGAAACAAAATTTTAAGAGGGAAATCCGTATTTTTTGAATTACTTGTAGCTTGAACTAGATAAAGTTATTAATTTCAAGTCAAACACTGCAGTGGTTTGCATCAATGGCAAAACACCAATTCATTTCTTGAATATCAACTCACAGCTTGAGGTTTGGAACAAACTCCTTATCTCCAGTAGTGAGTGTCAATCACCACCACTCAGCTAAAACCACAACTGTCTTTTAAATCTTCACCTTTATGTTAGTCTTGCACTCGATTACAAGTCAGAACTGTGACTTGTTGACTTAGTCATGACTGGCTTTATCCAGTCAAATGCACACAATGTCGAGTTTACCCCAGAGACTCTCCAACTGAAGAGTCAGTGGAAAATATCTGACACTTTTTTTCCATTTTCAGTGTTGAATTCTCCTTTTCTTTAGCCAAGGCATATTTAACATTTTACCACCAATGCCAGTAAAGCCTTGCAAGAAAGAGGGTTCAGGTGACAGAGTTCACACTCACTACTACAGCAAAGCCAGCCAATTCACTTGTCACTGTTTTAACCAGAGCTTTGCAATAGAGTAGAAGACTGAAATGAAAAACCCTGCAGCATTAGCTATCACTGAGCTTTTCACATAAATTCACCGCAACAGAAAGGTCTGCATCCACCATGCAAGTCTGAGGGAGCAGCATATTCAAGTAAGCAAATTGAACAGGCAGCCACACACAATGACATACGAGCATTTTTGGAAGAAATTAAAAGCCTGGAACCATTAGACACACATGTATCTATCAGCAAAAGTGATTTTGGAGGTTTTGTTTGTTTTTTTAAATCCCGTCCTCTGTTGGGGAAGGGGGAAAAAGTAAAACCAAATCACCTGCCTTATAGCTCTACTAAGTCTTTTCAATGAAATGCACTAGAAGGGGAAAATATTCTAAAAGCAAACGAGGAGGTTTTTTTCTAAAGACTGCATTTGATTCAGACTTCCATTTCACACATGGTGTTTCCTTTGTCCTCACAGACTCTCCAAGGGCAAAGGGATGTGTCAGCTTACCCTCTACACAAACACATGTTCTTTCATCTTCAATATCCTTAAATTAATTTTTACTTTAAAAGGCTTAAATACAAATGTTACAGCCAATGTCTTATACAAGGACAAGCCAGCTTCATGCCTTTTACTGTGCTGTTCCAACTGTACTGAGGTACATCTGTCTTGTCGTGTTGGTATTTTTTTAGGTATATAGAACATAATTTTAATAACAAGTACAAATGATAGTGCCACCTAATCACTGCTAATTTATGTTGTAAGAAAGCTAATTTAACATGCACCCTGTGCAAGACCTTACAGAGGAAGGAAAGGGGCTACAGCTCTTACATGGAGCTGCCTGGAGATGTTACGGTTCAGCTGCGCCCTTCCGCTGGACAGGGCTGGGTGAAAGCTTTGGCCAAAACACAAAGGTTACACCTTGGGGAACTAAAACCTAAAGATAATTCCTAGTGTCATATCCGATTTGTATGCTTTGTTTGCCCAAACATGCCACATCATTCTGTTCATTTAAACCTCAATTCTCCATATCACTGGTAACAAATACAATTTCCAAAGGACTCACAGAGCATTAGGAGTCCTTCATAGGAAGGGCATAAAAATGCCTTCTAAAGGATTTGCTGGAGAAGGAAATTTTCTCCTGTGGCTTTTGAAATGCACACACCTCTCACTGCACCCCATAATGTCAATCTATTATTCAAATATCTCCAGGGAGTGGTTCTTGTGAAACCCTGCACAGTTAACCTATCCTTGGAGACATGCAAAGAGCTATTTTCATAGCAGTTTCAAGCCTTGTCCTCCTCCCTGTACAAATATTTAAAAAGTGATCTCCACCCTCTTCTTCCGAGACCTGCAGTCGTAGTGTCCAGGCATATCCAGTGCCACAGAAATAAGAATATATTCACAGTAAAGTATATTAATAGCAAAAACTGCTCTGGAGTTTCTAAAAGTCATTGCCCTGTTATTAAAACCCCATCCCATTTTTTTCCTTCCGATTTTGCTTTTCTTTACATTAGGCTTTGCAGCTTCACACTTTCCAGTTATTCCTGCCACATTCCTGTACCTTGTATATTAGGATAGTAGGAGGTAGAAAAGAAAGATTCCGAGAAAATTGAGGATACAATTGAGGTCACCAAATGAAAATCATTCCCAAATCTTGTTCAAAACAGTAAGAACCCCTAGTTTGCAAAAAAAAAAATCACTAAATGAACACAGGCTTAAGCTCCACATCATGCCCTCCATGGTTTTGCCTGTTGTAAATCTCTCCTTAAATCCCATTCAGCTCTGGCTTTGTACTTTGCCTGGTATGCAGATGGACAGGAGCTAGGAGCAAGTGCTGGAAAAACTTCATTGGCCTTTTCCAATGCTGACAGGACGCCCACTGCCATCACTTGAGCTGTGCATGTACAGCTGCTGCTCTGGATCCTCCACATACACACACATCATGTGGCTTGTCAAGAAAGGATGTTCTGCAAAGCAAGTGTAACTCTTGTTCACTGCATTTCCCAGTCCAAGGTACTCTCACATTAAGAGGTATCAATGTTAACAGACTCCTGTTTTTACCTGCAGGACACAAACATCACAACTCTATTGTGTGATAAAACATTCTAGTCCATGGCAGCATTACTCCCACAGAAATTAAGGAAATTGGCTTGGCATGCAGGATTTGCCATGTGCAGCATGGGAACTGGGAATATACTTCCCTAACTGGCCTTACACATGCAACTTCTGTGCTGCTACAGAGCTGGTGGAGAGAAGGAAAAAGGAAGAGGCAAAAGAGATGAATAAATGAAAACACAAGAAAAAAAAAAGCACTGAAGTGGAAATAAAAATGTGTACACAGAGAGTGTAAAATTCAGGAAATCTGAGCATGCCCCTAGTCAGCCCTCAAGCACATCAATTTAAAGTAAGGCATACCACTTACCCCAAACTCTGCTAAAGGAATAATAAGGGCACACTGGAGATAGTACTTCCAGTAGGAGTATTTTCCTAGCACCACCTCTTTAGCACACAGCCAAGAGGCTTACGTGTCACCTGTTTGCATTCAGGATGATGGGTGTTCAGAGACAAAAAGGTGTGCCTCATGTCTCCATGTCTAAGGAGGGTGCTGCCTGACAGCAGGGCTGGGAAGCAATTACACACTTCACGTGTCCCATTTATTCCTAGAGGCAAAGAGCATTTCAAGAGATATTTGTAGGACCTACCTAGGAGCAGATCTAAAGTTTCTGTGAAACCACCCACACACCTTGATACAATTACATTGCTCCTAAAAAGGGTCTTCATAAAAAATGCATTAATGATGGATCACAGGTATTCCCTTCATACCTTTACATCCTTTATCTAGGGTGTGAGTGGGATACAGCAGCCTTAATGAAAACTGAGGGTTTCTTTCTCTTGAGTCTATATGCTTGTCACTAAAGAGTTGACACAAGCATTGGAGGAAGAGCACTCCAAAGACCACATTGACAGAAAAAGAAGATCCTGCAGGTCACTCAGCAGGTAATGTGCAAATACAAGCACATGGCAATAATGCATTTGTACAGAGATGATCATTCTGCAAGTGCATGTAAATTCATACTAAAAAAAATTTTCACCCAGGCACTACACAAACTTAACTTCAACAGCTGTTTTATGTGTCACTTCATCTGTTACAGCAGAACTGAGAAAGCGATCTGGGCCTCAAAGGAGTAAGTTCACTAGCCCTGTCATACCAGCCCTCCCGTCACACTGCAGCAAAGCAGTAACCACATTCTTGCCCAGCCTGGGTGCAGTGCAGAGAATGGCCTCACCCTGCTCTAAGGCTCCAGCAGCACCTTAATGCTTGAAGAACTGGTCGCCATCAGACACTTAACAGCTCTGTCGAAACAAGGGACAGAGTTAACTAATGTTCCTGCTTAGTCAACACTTGATTAGATGCACCTTTTGTTCAAAGCTGCCAGATAAGTACAAATGCAATATAAGCAAATTATGACAACGATTTTTTATAAACTGAAGTAACGACTATGCTGGAGGGGGAGAGTTAATAAATAATGACTTCAGTGCAATGTGCTGAGCTGCACTGTTTCTTTTTTCTTACGAAAATATGACCTGGCTTGCTTTATTTTTGGCCAAAATGACACTTCCTGTGACTTCTGGGGGGTTTCTGTAACATAAGTAACAAGAAGAAACATAGCCCTTCCTCTCACAAACAAGAGGGAGAGTTCCAGGTGCTCTAAGCATTTATCTTTTGGTTACTCTCAATTGCTTTACAGGACTTTTCACTGCCATGATCTTTTTAGCTTCAACTGTAGAGGAACTGTAGGATCAATGTCTAAAAATTGCCTCTTTCTTGAAAAGATCTAAGTCATTTTAAGGGTGTTCAAGACCCATATAGGAGTTTGCAAAAATAGGTACAAAAAATAGGCTGATGTCACCTCTAACTTGTCTGACGATGCTCTGTAACAATTTGTCAGCATCACTGCAACTGCAGCATTTTGCAGAGCAAGAACTGAGAGGCACACAAAGCACTGTGACTGAGTTATAATGGCACATGCCAGGCATAAAATCGTGATCCTACCCAGAAAGGGAGCACAAAAGGGAGGCAATGGCTCTGCAGATGTGGTGAAAACCTTGCATAACAGGCCAGGCAAGGAAACAGCAGATTCTGGATTTTGTTTCCAGAAAACTGGGAGGAACTAGGAATGGAGAAGCAAGGAAATAAAACAATAATTAATTTTGCAACTGTGTTTGCATTTCAGCATCACCTAATCAATAAAAAGGAGGCTGGATTTTAAAGAATGGCTCAGTTACATAAAGGAATGAAAGGCAGCATGGACCTGGAAAAAAAATGAAGGAAAAAAACCCAGGAACATTGCAGATGATAGTCCAATACTCCCCATACAGATCTCTGTGCAGTTTCGACTTCTCTGCACAAAAAACGTCTCTATTCAATAGGTTTCTAACATTTTCATGCTTCATGGTAAGAAAATACTGTACATACATAAAGATTTGCAACAGCATGTGATGAACACAGTTGAACTCTCTGAGGACCTGTCCCCCTCCTGGGAATGAGAGCTTTTGCCTCACAAGTTACCTCTTTGCACTCTCATCAGAAGCTGCTTTCAAGTTAGAGCAGTGAAACAAACATTGGTATAATTTAAATAAACTCCAGAATATACCAGGAGAACTAGAGAAAGATTTTTTTTTTAATCAGCTCCACACTACTTACTCCATCCTCAACCATTCAACTCTTCCTGTAATAAATACATTAAACCACAAGTTAACGTGCCAAGCTTTTCCACTAACTTAAAAACAGGAAATTCAGAGCAATGCCTTTCCTTAATGTGACAATTCTGACCACTCTGGAACCCACCTCCTTGCTTACTCACAGCTTAGCCTTAGTATTTGTAACACATCACTGCACTGTACCTGCTCTTGACAGTATCAGGGAATTATGAATGACACTCTTACACCATTTCCAACACTTTCAACCACACAGCTGGTCATATTCACAGGAGAGAAATATCCAGGAGTTTGGCCACCCACTCATTCAGCAAAATTTTTAACTCCAAAAGGGTAAGAAAAAGGATTACACTTCTATTTCTGTCCTCAGAAATAGCCCCTGAAGGATAAAGGAGAAGGTAAGAATCAAATCACACAGGATCAGGAGTATTTCTCTAAGGAATGGTTTGGTTTTCCAAGAGACAAAAATCACATGAAATAGCAGAATAGGAAGAATAAAAAAAGGTTTAAACCTAAAAAATTAAAATGGAAGCAGTTTTATATGCGCACGTAGAATACAAATGAAACAGCATCTCAAAGAAAACATGTGCAGTACTCATGCTAAAGAAAGTATATTTTATGCTCTGCCTAAATTGGTGATTCAGTAGGCTGTAACACATATTAGCCAGGCCAGGCTCTTTGTTTAAACCCATTAAAGCACACATTGTAAACAGCCAGAGGAAAATATTTGCAGCTTCTTTTAAAGTACTATAAATACTATATATTTATATATATATATACACTCTGTATGTATATATGTATATTTC
>WEKX01005727.1:0-43750 GCA_013390025.1 Pitta sordida | reverse complement strand
TCCTTCAAAACAGGAAAGTTCTCAGCTCCCTTCCACCTTGTCTCGTAGGCCAGATACCTGGAACACAGCAAATAATTCTCCACGAGGTCACACTGACAGGGTTATGAAGGATACATGAGGCATTCGAGGGTAATAATCTGGAAAAATAAAATTCTCATTATTAAGTCAATTAAAAGTCAATGGAGAAGGTCAGGCAACAGAAACCCTGAAGATTCCTCCTAGTCATTGTTAGATAAAAGTAAAGCTCACAAGTATGAAAAGGAGACTATAAAACTGCATCATTCATCTAACATGATGTGGGCAAGCATACAAGGGGTGAGGCAGGAAAGAATTTTAGTGCTGAATTTAATCCACCTTTTCATCCTTTGAATTGGGAAATACCTGCTACTTTGTTTTTCATTTTGTTTTTCATTCATTTCATTTACATTTCATGTAAATTATTCCTTGCTAACTTCTGGTTTTGATTGGAAGATCCAATAAAACTTACTTCATGTTTTGGCAGCTGCTACTATTATTTAGCATTATTGCTTTTCTGGAATACTGTGATCTGTCCTAACTGTAACCCAACCAACAGGGGATCACAGTACAGAGGATTTCTGACCTTTTATTCTGCTACTTATTTCTCAGGAAGTTAAATGTTTTCTCATGACTTGGATGACATTGGAATATCCAAATATTTTTAAGTTGATCAGAGGCTGTTCTGAAAACAGCTAATGGCAAGGCCTTTTGGAGCAGGACTGTGTCAGATCACACTTCCAGCAACTAATGACAATGATTATCAAAGTTACTGAGATATCCATTTCTAATGAGCTGGAAAAAATATTTTATGTGGATATAGGGCATGATATTAGGAGTAATTAGAAGTTATTTGTGGAAATATTTCATTAGAGGGGTTTCTTAATTTAGCAAAAAGAACAAAAGTAAGTTTGTAGTTGTCTGTGGAAAAGCAAGGGAAACTGTTGAAGAAAATCCCTGTTCATCAACTAGAAAAGGTTATTTTTTTAACTCCTTAATCTCGAACCCAGCGTTACAGGACAGTCAGAGATGCTAAGCAGGGAAATGCCACACATTGACAGAGATGGAAGAATGTATCTAAACTGATAAAACTGAGCCTAACAGCTAGCATTCCCTTCTCCCAAACTTTTAAAAATCACAAAAGCTCGACAGAAGCATCCTTGCAGGTGTCAAGCTCTTTGGCCCTGCTCCAGATTGTGCTGCCATGTGGAGACAGTCAGAGCACTGCAGGCCAGCAGCATGACACTTGAAAGAAATTGAGGGATGAGGGTCAGTTGTAAATTATCTGCTCCTAAGGGGCCTCAAAAAGAAACTGAGCCTTTGATTTCAGAGTCTGTAATAGCTATAGTCTGAGAGATATACGTATTTTTGTTTGAGTAAACATGTCTGGAAATCATAAGCATATGTGACACTTCCATGTTTCATAAACATGGTGAGAAGATTAGAAATAACTTGCTGAGAATGCTCTGGGCATAACTGAACTTGTCCATTACATAATAAAACACCACTTCTGCTTGAAGTAGGTGGTATTTAATAGGCCACAACCTGCTCTCTTCAGGAAGTTACTAACGTGCAACAGAATCCTCACAGGAATCACCATTTGTGACAGCAAGACACGGCCATTTTGGAGCAGGCTTGTGGCTCAAAAGCCACTCAAACTCTTCTTACAAAGCAAAGTTAAAACTACAGGTTTAGGGGGAGGGGTTTTCTTCCACTTGAACAGTTCCAGAACTGCAGCACATATTAACACTGCCCAAGCTTTCTACTGGGGCTTTGCAGCCTGCCAAGATACTCAAGACAGTGCTTTGGCAAAACGTTTGCCTCAGTATCCTAGCACAGCGTCTTCTAGAGCCTCAGGGAAGGCATAATTCAGAAGAAGCACTGGTTAACCAGTCTGAACTGAACAACACAAAGCTTCCATTCAAAAAGCCTGCTGTTTTTCACCCTTAGTTGCCGACACTATTTATCTCACTACTCTGATCAGAATCCCATATTACAGCATGAGTTATAGTTAAACCCTTACATACAGTGAAGACTGCTCCAATGAACAGCACAGCAAACTAGAATTTCTTACACTAATTCTTGTTTGTGTATGAGCCCTGCAAGCAAGGCAAAAAGCAGCACAAGTCTAATGCCACAGTTTGCCCATATTGCTTTTAGTTATTTCTAGACAGAGGGAAGGCCGCAAGACGGCTGTAGGGTAAAACCTGGCAGCTCTTGCCAGCCTTTCCTGCTGCAGATGCCTTCCTGAAGAATTTTTTCATAATGTTTTGTGCAGACATAGCACAGTTTCATTTTAACTGACCTACAATAACAGGCAATTTCCTACCTCTCCCTTCAGAAGTCTTCAATTATCATTCAGAACGTTTCTGCTATAGTTAATAAATGGTTTAGCAGCAATAAGCTTAAGGAACAACCACCTCCTAACCCAACTTACAGACAAAACATATAAAGTTATTCCAAGAAAGTAAACTGCCAGTCAGACTGCTCTAATTGATCCGAGAAGTGCAAGTTCCCTGTAGAAAAATGTGTCAAGGAAACAGATATGCAGTTATCTCATCACAGTGGATACTGACTGTCCTGTCTTGGTTTAACATCAAGTATAAACATACTTAGGAAGAACCCAAAAATCTCACACAAACTGGCAAACCAACTTCATACAATAAGTTGCAGGTTTTTACATTCTACATTACGACTGAGAACGGCATCAAACCTCTGAAATGAAAAACAGGATACAAAGGGTAAGTAGATATGAAAGAATCTATTCATCTATGCACAAGTCACAAGAAACTCTGAGTATGTAATGGTTCTGTCCCACAAGAGTTTCTATTTGAAAAGACTCATTAAAGTAGGTGCTGCTGTTTCATCCTCTGTTAAAAGACTAGCTTTGGCCAGCAGCCTTTGGTTTGATTTGAAATCAATGCATCTGATTTACTATAGAGGGAACTACGAAGCCAGTAGTGAGATTCCAGTAAAAATAAATTATGTGATAAAATAAAATCTCAGTTAGCACTAACCAGTACAGCTGCAGTGTCTATGCTAACATACACCAACCCACTCACTCCCAGAGAATTCCCTTCTCACCAAGATCCCAGTTCTGTTTCTGTTTATACCAACAGTTACATCACAGTGTATGAAACCTGATTTTTTTTACAGAAATTTTATCCCTATGACACAGTGTTTAAACAAAATTCAGAAGCAGGAGCTATATTAGTTCCTAGTTATGAAGTAAAACATTTTAGGCCAAATAAAAATTACTCTACTCCTTTTTCTCCTTTCTATTGTTTAGAGCTTATTTCTCTCATTCTACTAAGATACATTCCAGTTTTCTTTCCATTAACTGGTTTAAAGATTGAGTTAATTTTTTTAAGTTTTACACAGTTTCAAAGTTTTTGTTGGTCTTATTTTTTTTTCTATTGTTTCTTAACACAAAAAAAATTACAATTTCTCTTTATTGCCATTTTAGTGACAATAGATTAAAGAAGTCCAGCTAAATTAGATCCCCTGTTTGTTCTTTACCAGGCTAATTATTAAGGAAAGATAGTGTTGTAAATGAAAGATATGTTGGAAGTATGCAAATATACTGAAATCCAATGGAACTATGGAGAAGGAAACGGTGGCAGCACTTTGTGGTAATTATTGTTTTGCTCTTTTCAACAGAATACCAACATTATCAAAATTTAAACCTCAAGTAACTTAAGCTATTAGAAATCACTACCCTAAAATGTCATAGAAATGGTTTCTGTAACACATTCAAATTGTGGTAATTATTGTTTTGCTCTTTTCAACAGAATACCAACATTATCAAAATTTAAACCTCAAGTAACTTAAGCTATTAGAAATCACTACCCTAAAATGTCATAGAAATGGTTTCTGTAACACATTCAAATTGTGGTAATTATTGTTTTGCTCTTTTCAACAGAATACCAACATTATCAAAATTTAAACCTCAAGTAACTTAAGCTATTAGAAATCACTACCCTAAAATGTCATAGAAATGGTTTCTGTAACACATTCAAAATGCACAAGTAATGTAATAACTGAAAACATTCTGTAACAGTAAATTACAATGAAGGAGCTATGAAAACCAACCTATCCAGCACAGCACATAAAAACAGACATTAAGCCAAGCATCAATGTTTACAGGGATTCTTTTTCCCAGTTATTTTATATAATCTTTTCATACGTTGGGGATGTCCACATGGAAACAACAAGAAAACATTTAACTACATTTATGAATTTCTCACTTCTCTCTCTCAAAAGTCAACTGGTGATGATCAGGACGCGAAAATCATCTTAAAATAATCTATGCTAGACATCAATTAAAACCCTGGAAAGGCCTTGTGACCTTCCCACAGAAGTGGAAGAGAATACTGTTTCCTGTTCTCTGAACAACTCCTCCTTGGTTATTTACAGTCTACAAAAACTGGAGGTTTGGTCCATGATTAGAAAAATGTTGGCAAACACAGGGGCTAGAAAGGGTGCATGGTTACAAATTCATGCTTGGGGTGGCAAGGAATGACTTCATCAAATGAGTACATACATTTCATTTTCTTCCAGAGGAGATACAAAACACAGTATTAACATCCCACCCTCCTATTGCTTTTACCATAATTGTAAGATTCAAGTCCTTACTATATGACTGAACAAGCAATGTCAACTAGATGAGTTCTCATGGTTCCTTGCTCTTCAATTCCTTTTGCTAATTAAAAATAACAGCCTGCGCAACACACCATTTTGATTCGTTTTACCATCCATTGAGGATACAGGAGAACAAACATGCTAGTGCACAACCCAGTTAAAAAAAACACTGTTCTAAAGGACTGTTTTATTCAGTATAATTTATCTTTAAATGCTAATGGCAACACAGGAAGAATGAGGGGGAAAAGTTCAAACATTGCAGCATTTAAAAATACCGAGTTACTTTGTTTAGTATTATGAATGTTATTTGCACAGCACACTTTACTATCAGAGGCCTAATTCCACTTTCTAACTGCAGAACAAGTTTGACTTAACATAAAAGGAAACGTAGACTGATGACCTGGGCCCAGAATGGGCAAGTTATGGCCACCAAATCCAGCCACTGGTCACTGCAGTAGTTTAATTTTATTAATAAACTCACTGGGTTTGTCTTTAAATCTCACTGACTTACTTGTGAAGAACAATGACTAAATAGACTATTATCCCAAAAGAGCTGCAGTTTTCCCATTTAAACTCAAAGTGTATGTGCTACATAAACCAGTGTACTCCCCAGACTTAAGTTTACTTTTCCCTCTAGAACACGAGGATTCAGCAATGCTGAACTGTCCCTCAAAATCAAAGTACATATTCCAGATATTTTGTTAAAGCACAGTGACATTGTTTCAAAGACCTTAACAGAGGAACAGCTGGAACACTACAGTCAGCTCAATGAAAACAATGTAATAAATCTTATGAAAATAAATAGAAAAGAGAAAGTGTTTACATACCTATGCTTAACAGCTGTGAATGGATCTGTAGTTTTCCAAGGGTGCTTCAGTGACAAGTTTCCTGACACAGTTCAGAGCTCTTGAATACCATAGTCATGCAAAAAGAGGCATTTCTCATCTACAGGTAGTATCAGCAGAGAAAGAAAATAAAACCAAAACAGACTAATAGCTTTAACATTCACACGGATGTAAGAAGCTGCCGGCCCCACACAACCACCTCCCCAGCTAATTACATTCAGCTGCTTGTCATGTGTTCTTACTGACCAGTCAAGTGATCTCTTTTCCTCCTTCTAAAACTAAGCAACGTAGCCAACTAGACCTCCCTAAACCAGGTAATCCTCATTGAACTCCTGCATAAACTACTGACCCTCCTGCTTCTTGTCCTAGGGGGAGGAAGTAGCAGTGTGTAACTGCAACTTTTCCTAGTTATACAAAAAAATTAAAATAAAATAAACACAAGTAAGCACCAGAGGTCCCCAGACTGGTTTTATATCAGCCTGGTTTTATTTTACATCTTTACGGATAGCAGCAAAAGTTGGTGATCGCAAAACTGGCACAGACACCAGGGCAACACCACATGAGAGGGAGCTGGAAGGATGTGGGAGGGCAGTGGCAGCAGGACTACAAGGCTTTGTTGGCATCCATGTCCAATCCTTTCTGCCCAACCACTTCTAATGGCAACAAGAGCCAACAAAAGACCAGTGATGGTATCACCAGAACATTGCAAAAGCTAAATCTGCAAGTTTCTGTCCATCCACAATCCTAAGAGATGTATGAAGAAATTTCAAACATTTAAATAACTTCAAGGAAATAAAGTTACTGATTTAACAAATAAACCAGTTCTTCCTCAACAAGGCATCTGTTCATGAGGGCCTGTTAACACAGGCAACCAACAGGCAGGATGGATGTCCCTGGCTGACACAACACTGGGGTCTGCACTGAGGCATCTGCTGGATGAGGGTCCTGCCCTGGGCCCAAGGGATGAGAAAGGACCTACACAGCCCCCGGCAGACACCTCCAGGCCTTTCCCCACCTCACACACAGGTGCTCACAGTAGGGGACTGAAAGGTGTGGACAAAGCGAGTTTTGCACTCACCATGTAAGATTTAGCAGATGCAAGCTTTTATGGATGAGTCATACTGCACAACGCTTTCTCGTCTTAGTTTCTTTCCTCATGGTGCTTCAAGAGCAGGACGGTAAGGAAATGAGGAAGTCTTCTAAAACTACTCTCCAATCTTATAATTCAAGAAGCGCTGCGGACAGCCTGTTACAACATTTAACATCTCCCTAATGCATTCACCTACCAGTAACAAAGACAGCTCCACAAGCGCCTTAATTTATTTGTTTCAGTGCTCGACTATCTCACCTCCTTTCATGTGAATCAAGGCAATTTTCATTCTCCTTTCCCCAGTGAACATCTCAGTTCTGTTATACAGAGCTGGAACACTTTTTCATGCTCTGCCCTAGCATTTTTCCAGCATTATCTAAAATCCATTTCTTTGACATTTAGTTAAAGGTCATAATTTTTAAGACTCTAACCATCCTTGGCTCAATCCAATCTTCTATAAATTTCACCAGTTTTGGAAGAATATAGACATCTTTTTTTTTACTCCCACATGCAATAAAAAAATAGTTGTGTTTAATTTTCAGCAACGTGCACATTTTTGATCTTTTACTGTTTCTCTGATCAATACCAGCACATTTGCTTAACTGTGAAGAAATATTCAGACCACAAACACCCTAGAATTTCTGGTAACAGCTCCAGAGTGCAGAAGGAGGAACAGGATAAGCAGTGTTGACAGACAAAGCAACAAGTCTTCTGCCATGTTGCAAACAGCTCTGGGGGTTACTACACACACTGAACACGCACTGTCTGGGCTGGAAGCCTCAACCAGCAATGTAAATGAAGTTCAGACTCTTTCACAAGGGAAGATTTTTGCCATCTTTAACGGGAAAACAATTAATTTATTATCCCAGACTTTTATATCAGGATGAAATGAGGCTGCTCAACTTTCCTCTTACCCACGTGGTGTGAGGAAGACCAATTAATTATCCCTTTCCCCTTCAAGGCAAGAGTTTTTTCCAAAACCGTAAGACTATGAAAGGTAGAGCTGAAAAAAAAGTTTATTTTTGAGGGTGAAGTTACATCAATTTCAAACTGCAGGGTTACTACCAAAACAGAGGGCCTCAGTTTGCAATCTGGAAGACATCAACACTTGGTTACTTACTTACAGTCTCTGTTTTTAAACAAACACTTCTGCAGCCTCTCAACATTTGCTGCACGAGCAGCTGAGCCAACTCTGCTGTGGTAGCAGGAAGCCCATAAAAACAGTTCAGCAGCTGGGACAGGAACCACTGCAGCCAGCCTAAGGTAAGCCTTCCGCTCACTGCTATCCCAGCCGCAGGGGGTTATAAAAGCTTGGACATTTCCTTAGTTTATGTAGGGGATCAAAATTACACCAGTAAAGTACTGAAATGGTGAAATGTACATTTGAAGCTACAGCTCTACAAAGGAATAATGATCTATTTAATTATTAAACCAGTTTGATGAATAAGATGACATGAATGCATGGAATTTATAGTCTACTTGTAAAACTTGTTATATACATACATACAAGTGCGTAGGAATACAGGCTTAGGAATTTAGAAGGAAATTTGAGGAGTTAAACATAGTGAAGAGTGTGGAGCATTCCTCAGTACAAGCATCAGAATATTTGCCCTCAAACATTCCATGCTCTTTAGAAAAGCTGCAGGTGTCCAAACTTCCCTGTAGCAGGTGTTGCTTATAGAAGAAAATTAAGAAATCTGCCTCTGGAGAGAGAAATAGGGGAAGAATTGTACCTGATAACAGCCCATTTCAGATAATGCCACAGAACACATCTCTGTTTAAAAACCCAAAGGCTGTGCCTGACGTCAATGCCAACTGCCTCTACTGTCCCCACTCCCTCGATACCAAGCTCGAGTGGAGGTCTCCTCATCAGCATTCTGAGCAGGTAATGGCTTTTTCCAACACACACTAAAAACTCACCACGCTCTTACCCATATTCATAGTCTTCACATGTATGTATTCTGTAGATGACCAGCAAATCTATAGAACGAAAACCCATCAGCAGGAAGCCAAGGGTAGTTATTTGTTGGCATCCGTGAATCTGATCTGTGCCACAAAATCTCTACTGGCAATCAAAGAGTAAACTCAAAAAAAGCACGACGGGGAAAAGCAGCCACTGGGACACACATATGGTGGCAAACTTCAAGAACAGCCAGAGCACAGAGAAATACCCTCTAAAAGAGGGGGGGGAAACAACAAAGAAGAGAAAAATAAATAGGAAAAATATGAACATATTTACTGGCACAGGCAGATTTCTATGACTGTAAAACAGAATTTTAGTTGTTTCCTTGAAAGAAAGTGAATTTCTCTTTAAAAAAAAGAATCTGGAAAAAATTAGAGAGGCTGATGGGATGTGCAGCAAAGGAAAATTGACCAGCTGTCACCTGAGACAACTTGCTACTTACTGTTGCAGCAGTCTGCAAATACAGTAACATGCCAGTACCTCAAGACCTGAAAGATTAAAAAAACTTGAAAGGAGGAAACAAAATCCTTATGTGGATCCAAATATGGATTTTTTTCTTCTGCTTTCCTTTCACCAATATCCTTCCAGTAAATTGAAGACAACCCACACAGCTTTCACACCAGAACTGTAATAGCTGAACTTTGCCATCACCAAATCATTAAATATCCCTTCAGTGATTAAAATGAAAGTAGGTCAGACAGGCCCTCCTACTACCCAAAAGGCACATCTGCTAAATATTTAGTAATACATTCTATAGATTAAAGTAAAACTTTCATGTTTTGTTCTTTCAACTCTAAGCCACTCTAGGCAATTTCTAGTAATGGTGACAGAGTTTTCTTTTAGCACTTCAAGAGACAAAGTATTGGTATATTTAAGATCTCTAGCATCTTACATATAAAAGGGCTTCTTAAAATAGTCCACTCCAAGAGAGGCTCTAGATAACTAACTTTCAAGAATTACCAGAGTCTCTTAAAGAATAAAGAGTTAACACTAAAATAAACTGACAAACGAAAAGCAGCAATTTTGTTTTCAAGGAAAAGATTAATAAAATTATCCCAAACAAGAAACTGTAATTGATCTGTCAATTCTGTTGAACTACAAATTTTCTGCCTCCACATCACTTTCTATTAATGCCCATGCAGGCACAGTTTATCCTGAGGCCTGCTCCAGATCTGAATCAAAAGAGAAATAAAAAAAAACAAACTTGAAACAGGTTCATTACAGTTCTGAAATATCAGATAGGAATCAGATAGGACATAATATTAAAAAATAGTTTCCATGTATAACATACTAAAACACCAAGACACGGTGGGGAAAAAAGTTTATTTAAAACAGCAATAAAATGTGCATGAACAAACACAACTGTTCTTTCTGACTGAAATGAACAAATTGGATCCTTTTGCAAGTGGGAAATGGTATTTTGGTGACATTCACACTATTCAAATAACATAATCTGTACTCAAAAGAGGAATATTTCACCTAAAGATGGATGAATTACTCGACATGCTACAGCTCTTCTTTGACACTTATGCTGGCTCACATTTTGTAAGACTTACGAGGTGGGTGCCTTAGTGCATGAAGAGCACCTAGAACAGCCCTGCATGCAGAGACAGGGGGTTCTGCATTTTGGTAAGAAGCTGTAAAAGCATGATAATAATCTGATGTCCCTATCTTCAGTTCTCATTTTAGATCAATGATCTTTGTCTCCTTAAAAGTGTTGATGACTAAGTGTATTTCTTTTAATTAAAAACAACATAGTAGCTTTACAGGAAGCTGTTATATCAATTTAAAGGAACACTACATCTTTCTAAGAAAGCATTTTTAATGCTGTACAGTTTTGTATTATTAATAGAGTTTTGAAAGTTTCTTTCATATTTTTATTAATGCTTAAGCTTACTTGACATGTTTGTTCTTGGAACTACCTGATCCAACAAGTCATTTTGAAGTGAAAGACTGCTTTTTAAAGCTGATCTCCACAGAGCTGGGTTTCCTTTCCAGCACAAGAACATCCTGATCACATCTTTTCTAAATCTACTTAACAGGGCAAGTGGTTCTTCATTCTCCTCATAAGTTGATGACAATGTTGTTCACAGACTAAATCTACCCTCAGGAGGAAAAATGGAAAGGCAGCATGTGACACAGAACTCTGCTGCTTCTGAGCTGCAGCAAAGTATTGCTTTTGCTGTGTATTATTGTTTGATCTTCCATGCATTGAAGCATATGAAACTTGAACTAAACACCCATGACACCTATTTTTTTCAGCCATTTCTCAAAACATGAACACCATTAACATTACAGCTCCTTCATTTTCCCATTTATTCAGTGACTCCCCAGGTTAACTAACCTGACTGGCTGATCTGCCTTCCTTCAGGGTGTGCAGGAACATTAGGGTGGGCTTGGAAAGGTAGTGATTATGGAGCACATTACCAAAGTAAGTGTATTTCAGTCCCACTGGCCCAACTCCACTCCCTGTGTGACTCCCAATTACTAAAAATGCTACTGCTCCCTTTCTTCAAGATCCCTCGGGATGCCAGGCTGAAGAAAAATCTCCTAAGGCTCAACACACCACACTGGAGATTAGGAATGCAATAAGGACTTCTTGGAGCAAAGCTCCAAATTTGCAATGCAAAAAACAAAGCTGAAATGAGGACATGCCTCGTAGCCTGGTTTCCTAAGGAAACAGAGGGGCAGAGACACTGAATTTGCCCTATTTCTGCCTTCTCTCTGACATTTGAATCTGCTGATCAGCTTTAATTCTCCTTTACAGAGGGGAAGAAGCCACAATGATATGAAGTTCCTACACGTGGGAGACTGGCAGCTGGATAAAGGAAAGGGTCAGATGCCTGCCTCCCCTTGTCTTGTTTTAAAACCTACCAAAAAGCAGGATTCTACTTTTGCAGCATGTTCTTTTCATGCTCTGCATTTCCTACTAACACACAGCAGGATCTTAGGCCCTGTCCTGTGCCCTGGGGACTACATCTAGACATTCAAGAAAACCATAAAATCAAGATTTATAGTCAACTTTCCTACTTCATAGACAAGAACAACAAAAAACCTACTATTTTAACAGCTGCAACTTAGGACTACATTTATCCAAACTAAAATTAGGAAAGTTTTGTTATCAGACTCAGGAGAAAGACAACCAAATCAGATAGTACTACCTTCAAACCTGGTTGACACCATCTCTGTACAGAGATATCTATCTTGACACCATTCCAATGCACAGAAAAATATGGAAAAATTAAGTAGTCAAGACAGTTCATACCCAAACAGAAAAGACCTGTCAAGTTGAATCACTGTCAGAGGAGAAGGTCAGTGGAGCATGTGCTGTTTTGTGCACAGGATCTGAAAGTGCTGGATGAGAAACACTGTTGGAAATGGATGATATCAGCAGGGTGAGAACACAACCTGGTATCTGTAACTTGGGTCACGTTCAGTCATGCATAAACTTTGTTTGGGAATAAAACAAGTGAGGAGAGTAAAATTATGATTAACCTTTGCAATTATAAAAAAACCTAAAAACCAAACCACCACAAAAAGACTCCAATTATCCTAGTTTTTGCTATAATCCATATTCTGCATTCAAAGCAGCCTTGGAAAGCACCAACCATTGGGAATAACTTTAACAGCACTTCACCTCATGCAAACCTTGCATAAAACAGTTTCACAGCACAACAACTCCCACAGCTGCCATCTCTGAGTGATATCCTGAAGTTTCCAAAGTGCACCACCCTCGAGAGTCATGCAACTACCAGCAGGGATTTCCAGGAAGAATGCAATTTCCCTCAGCAACTACTAACATAAAACATTATAGCAGCAAGACTGACAGAAACACACGAGAAAAACAGAAATCTTGCATTTTTTAATCATAAAAAGGAATCAACTTTTCTTTTCCTCCTACGCAACATACCCGCATTATTAGTCCTTATCACTAACAGCAGCCCTCAGTCGAGTCCAAATATTCCCATTCCCCAAGGATGTTACTGGAAGGAATTGTTTTTCTTCCTTTCAGTTCATAGAGTACCCATTTCCCCTTACAGCTCTTTGAGCAGTAGGAGAACCAAATGAAATATCCCACAGTTATGAAAATAATGAGCTAGGCCTTCAGTGAGACTGGGCTGACTCCGGAGAGCACATGCTGCTCACTTTCATGGCTGCACAGCAGCTATTGTGACAGCATTGGCACTTTGAAGTGTTTAATTAGAAATAGGAGGATGCAAAAGAACCTTCATCACCTTCAAATGACATATGCTTAATAAAAATATAAAAATAGTTTATCAATTGTTTTCAATTTTATTCTGCACTCTAATTCTGTTTCTAATTCAAACCTGAAAGGGGCTCATCTACCCTTTCTAACAAAATAAACTGGTCTAATAAAAGGCTTTACTTCTACCCATGGAGCTCACCTTACCTGAATGTGAGTATTACTGAGGATTCAGAGTTTTTATGTGTTTTGGTATTTATTCCTTTATCCTTTTAGCACCTTTTAAACAGGTAGCTGTACACACAAGTGATAAGATGTACAGCTGTAAAACTGCAATCACAAAATCCAAAGTAATCTGGAATTGGTTACTTGATTCGTGTAGCAGTGTCCTCAAACCCATACATTTGTTTTATTTGCATATAAAAAATTTCAGCTAGGTATCCTCCTCAGAGTCCTTCATATATCACCTTTGCACAAAGAATTACTGCAGGAGTGTAGAGTTATTTTCAAAATACTACGTATCTGCAAGTGCTCACAAATTTGACTAAAGTTAAAAACATTGCTAAAACATATAAGAACTTCTCTTGTCCATTGCTAACCACAAATTTCTAGAAAAGCTGTACTCCTGCTAAGTTTGTATCTTCACTGCTGCTTTCTGCCCCTTTGCTACCTTACTGTCATTTTTCACAGTATCTTCCAGAAGTGCCTTTTTCTAACCCACTTTATTCTTATCCATCAGTAGAAGTATCAGACAGAAAGAAAGGGAACAACTATGGAAAACGGGTTTGCAGACTCAGGAAAATAGCCCTGCATTGGTTTACACTTGATACTATCTTCAGAGCCATAAAAGCAAGGGCATTTGCCTTTTTTTTTCCTACAGTAGCTTAAAGTAATGACAAACTTGTTAGGTGAGCTCCAAAGTGCTGGCCAGTGTGTGTGAAAGGGATTCCACCACCTGGTACTATGCAAAACTGTCACATACACCAGAGCATTTTCAACCCCTTGAAGTCACATCAACATCACAGGAGAACATTATGCTGGTTGCATGTCATATTTTAATCTATATGCCACAATGTATTCTTCAAAGCTTATTAGATTGGAAAATAAGTCACAGGCACTGAGACTGCTTATTACAATAATCAAAATTAAACTCTGTTCTATTATGTATGATAACAAAACAATATAAGGATGTTCCAGGAAAAAAAGTTGGGGCTAGGACCATGGTTTTACCTTCATTGAAGATAAAAGGGTATGATCTCAGCGGATTTAATGCAGTTCAGGTTAGTCCTGCCTCCTGACAGGGCTACAGTTCTGACTAAGAAGAGGAAAAGACATCTCATAACCAGATGCTATTCCCAGGGGAAGACTGGTTGGGAATACATAAACTGAAAAAAATGTGTTTCTGCTACAAAAAGCTGCCTTTTAGGTAAGTATTTCTCAAACCATGCTGTAATTAAACAACTTTTTAGCCATGCTTGAAGCCAGTGCTGTAAACATGACTGTATCTGCTGCATGAGTGGTACCTGCAAGACAAGAGGAGTGAAAGCAAGTTCCTGAGTACTACAAATGCCCAGCACAGGTAACACTGTTACCTGGCAGTAACAGAACCAGCAAGAACTCAAAAGCACACAAGGATTACTACTTGTAATATTCATTTCTGTAAAAGCCAAAAGCGACTTAATTTTTTTTTAATCTCACTTTATCTTTAAAAGAAAAGGAAATGTGTAGCCAAGTGATAATGTGTTCCCATGTCTAATGATCGTGGTAAAACAAACTTACGGTCTGTTTTTAGATTATCTGGGCACTGATGAGAAATTGTATTAACTGTAAAAACTAAACAGGGTAAGCTGTTGCACACCCACCCTACCGAACTCCTTTGTGCAAGAGATGTAAAAGCAGAACCCTAAACAAGAAACACAGGAAGACGCTGTTCTTTTTTCCATCTTTTTAACCATGCTTTTGAGACATACATTTAGCAACACAAATATTATTCCTGCATTAACATATCAAGCAACATTTGAAATGCATATTGCACTATATGCTTTTCCCTGGCTGGAAAATTCTTGGAACAGTCACAAAAGTAGCTTAAAGTCTATGAAGCAAAAGAAGGGCTGAGAGGAGATGTCTACATAAGATTAAATTTCCAAGAAAAAGCAGGTAGAATAGATTTTGTAGAGTTTTGATAAAAATCTTAAGTACTGAGAAACATCACTTTGTCAATAATACCTAGCAGAACTCCTAATTCCAAACATGGACATGTGTTATCCTGATAAAAACTCATAAGCACTAACCATTAGGGAAAGTATCTGAAGACCAGAAAGCACAAAATATTCCAGATGAATCTCTAAGTGATTAAAATTGAGTGGTTTTGACAGTTCTAGGAATGCCTCTTATATGTAAAAAAATACCACTGTATTGTAATATACTGTAGTTACTTACAGAGCTAGAAAAAACAATGTTTTTCTGATGGATTTAGCTTTCTTTAGATCCAAGATCATCCAAGCCTTAGTTCAGCCCAAGCATTTCAAACCAGGCTGAAGAGACCTTCGGAACCTTCTCACCCTGTCAGACAAACATGCAGCGATCAAAAAGAAGCAACTGATCTATTGATACTCAACTATAAAAGGTAAGTTCTGGCTAAGCAGATAATACATACTGCTTCCTCAACAGTTTACGATTTTTTTNGCAGCACCGCCCCGGCGTGTCCCGGCCCCGCTCCCCCCGCGGGCACCTGCGCGGCCCCGGGGCAGCAGCGAGCGATGCTCCGCCGGCATCAACCGGCTTCTCCTCCGCGCTGCCCTGAAAGATCTCGCGTCCTCTAATAAAAATGCATGAGAGGCAAAACAGGTTTCAAACAGAATACTCCGCGGTGGCTGGTTAATTCCCAGCACCGTGGGTTTAGTAGCGAGTTTTTCCTGCCGCCTGCTGGCTGCCTCCCCTCGCCAGAGCCCTCTCTCTTCACTCTCGGCAGCTGCCCAACACACGCGTTAAATCCTGCAGTCTCCAGAATTCAGCAAGCATCGCCTTACGCTCAGTTGCATCAATAACCCTTTCCATTTGCATCAGACATCCTCTTTCTCGAGATTTTTCAAAATCAACTGCCATCTTTACGGGCAATTCCAGCAATTCTGTGTGCAAAGAAAGTGCCTACTCGACTTGAGATACACCTCTTTCAGTGTATCCAATGTTACTGTAAATAAAGGAGCTGCTGGAGTCACTGCAGATTGTGACACGTCATGGCATTTCCTCGTAGAATCATGGAATGGTTTGCATTGGAAAGAACCTTAAAGATCCTCTTTTTTCAAGCCCCCTGCCATGGGCAGGGACACCTTTCACTAGTCCAGGTTGCTCAAAGCCCCATCCAACCTGGCCTTGAACATCTCCAGGGNAAGCATTTCAAACCAGGCTGAAGAGACCTTCGGAACCTTCTCAGCCTGTCAGACAAACATGCAGCGGTCAAAAAGAAGCAACTGATCTATTGATACTCAACTATAAAAGGTAAGTTCTGGCTAAGCAGATAATACATACTGCTTCCTCAACAGTTTACGATTTTTTTAAGATACAGATCAGACACGCAACCCAGATCTCTCCTGAAACATGAAACGCACGCCCATAGCTGTGGGAAACTTGCAGGTCCTGCAGCTGCTCCATGCGAAGGCCCGCCTGGGATTCTCGGTGCCATCGTGCCCACGGCGGCAGCTGCGAAGCTCAGCACATGCCGGGCAGCCGGGGCTCCGGCCCCGTCCCTGCGATCGCACCAATGAGGCCCCTTTGCTGAAGCCCCCGACGCCGCTGGTTCGGCAGCGGGATGCGGAGAGGGGCTGAGCGGTGCGGGAGCGCCCCAGGGCCCCGGCATTCCGCGTTCCTGCCCAAACCACGCGTCCCCAGACCCGCATGAGCCCCTCTGACAGCGGGGTCACCTCCCTGCAGCCGCCACCCCCCGCCCGGCTCCCTGCCCAGCCTCCCACCTGCGCTCCTCCCGCAGCGCCGCGTCCCGCCGCACCTGCGCCTTTTTGGGCTNCTTTCCATTTGCATCAGACATCCTCTTTCTCGAGATTTTTCAAAATCAACTGCCATCTTTACGGGCAATTCCAGCAATTCTGTGTGCAAAGAAAGTGCCTACTCGACTTGAGATACACCTCTTTCAGTGTATCCAATGTTACTGTAAATAAAGGAGCTGCTGGAGTCACTGCAGATTGTGACACGTCATGGCATTTCCTCGTAGAATCATGGAATGGTTTGCATTGGAAAGAACCTTAAAGATCCTCTTTTTTCAAGCCCCCTGCCATGGGCAGGGACACCTTTCACTAGTCCAGGTTGCTCAAAGCCCCATCCAACCTGGCCTTGAACATCTCCAGGGATGGGGCATCCACGGCTTCTGTGGGCAACCCGTGCCAGTGCCCCACCACCCTCACAGTCAAGAATTTCTTCCTAATATCTGAACTAAGCCTGCCCACTTTCAGCTTAAAGTCACTACCTGGGGAATGTCATGTCCAAACTAAATTTACTGCACTCAACTGCACCTCCCAGTCCATCTTCTACTGCTGTCCTCCCATTTTAGCTTCCATAAAGTCTGCACTGCCTCCAGCTACCACATTGTTCCTGACTTAAAAGACATCCAGAGAAAGGACTTCTTCCCTCACAATGTCCACACAAGTTTCTGTGTTAAAGATCTGCTGGTTTTAGTTTCTTTTTAGATTTATTGAAGTTTAGATATATCTACGGATCTAGTTTCCCTTAGATTCTGTTTTGTCAGACGGATCCACACCTGTTGCAAGTCATGATGTCCTACTGAGCTACACAAGGCTCTTATCTAAGTACAACCCATTTTGGGGGCCAGAGTTACATATTAAATAGCCACTGCAGCCTTGTTCTGTCAATGAAACCTAGTGTATCTGTGTGTGTATGTACAGAGACAGGTACGTATGACCATGAGCCAAGTTGGGTGCAGGTCCCTTCTCAGCTGTTCACACAACTCCATTTCCAAATGAAATATAAAGAATCGAAAGCATGAGAAGCAGATAAAAATGGTGTTTATCACGTGGAGGGTCAGATCAGAAGTAATCAAGAAAATCCACGAAACGTAACAGTACAACAGTGCTTTTCTGGAATTATTATATATTTCCTTAGACATGAAGACATACTTTCCGACATTCAGCATTTTACACCTATGTCAACATTCACGTCCCGAAGGCTGGTACCGAACACACGCATGCAGCAGGCTGAGCAGGCGGATCGCTCCAGCGCGGGGCCGGGCTGCAGCGGCGGCTCGGGATGGACAGTCCCCTGCAGGTGACGGCCGCGGCGGCTCCGTCCTCAGCTCCGCTTCCATCGGCAGGCGGAGCGCAGGCCGGGGCTGCGAGGCGATCCCCGGGAACGGCGCCACGGCTGCGGCGGGGCTCACACGACTCCCTCAAGGCGTCTTGTCCGCCGGCGGCGCCGCGGTGGCCTCGGGGGTGNGGGCAGCCGTGACGGAGCAGCCTCTCCCCGCAGGTGCCGCCGCGCCGCTGCCGCTGCTGGCGCTCGCCGTGGCGCTGCGGGCGCTCAACTGCTTCCTCGTCCAGACCAGCTTCGTCCCGGACGAGTACTGGCAGTCGCTGGAGGTGGCGCATCGCGTGGTCTTCAAATATCCTTGGCCCGCCACGGCCCCGCGCTGTCGGCACCGCATCGCTCCCGTGGGCGGGGAGCGCCCGGGGAAGGGTTTCCCTGCCTTGGCACAGGTTTCCCCGTCATTAAAGTGGTGGCTTGACCAGCAGCAAATACCCCACCGCTCCTAACCCCAAGGGAAATGTCTCGACCCGAACAGCTCGAGTGAAGCTTTTCGTTTCAGTTGTTCATGATCCTTAATATTCTCAATTATGGATACCTGACTTGGGAATGGGCAAATAGGTTAAGGGGCTACTCGTACCCGCTGATCTTTGCAAGCATCTACAAAGTGTTACAGCTGCTGGGTAAGGATGATGTTCAGCTGCTGGTGAGTATTGTCAAAAATGCATCTTGTTGCAAAACTCAAACATTCTATTTAGAGATAGAGTGTTTCTATCATTGTGCTGGTAAAATGCAAAGCCAGTTAAAGATGAATGAGCACAGTGAGCTCACTGCTGTATTTCCCTGGGGGCAGAATGATTCACAGATCTCCCGTCACAGCACTGACGCCTGTCACTGCAGAGGATTATTCTTGGCCCCCATCAATCTCCTGTGGTTTTATCATGATACTGTTTGTCACTACTTCATAATTGCTCAGTGGTTCAGTTATCCAAAGTGTTTAACAATGTATATTTGTACTAAACTCACTAACAACAGCACCTCTTGATTTCTATTGGAGATGAATGGCAAATATTCTACTTCCATGCTTCAGATGTTCTCTGACACTTACTCAAGGACCTCACTTCTTCACTAAAAATCATAAAAAAGCGGTAGAGAATATTCAGTATTTCACTCTTTTCATACCTGAACAGTCATTCACTAATTCAGTGGTCCTCTTAGAACACAGAATTTAACTTGGTTTGTAGCAAGTACTGTTTTCTCTCTGTTTGCACAGATCTGGGTCCCTAGGCTTGCACAGGCAGTGCTGGCTGCTTTTGCTGATGTGAAGCTTTACTCATTAGTGCAACACCTTGAAGATGCAGAAACAGCAAAGTGTGTGGTGAGTCACTGCCTTTAAAAAAATTACACGTTAATAAACACTGGTTTTGCAATGTAAACAACAGCAAATTGGCAAGTCACATCTTGAAGAGATACCACCTTCATTTAGGTGAATTTGTTTTAACATGTTGTTCATCATTATTTTCAGTTCTTCTGCCAGCTGTGTTCCTGGTTTACGTGGTATTCCTGTACCAGAACTCTAACAAACACCATGGAAACTATTCTGACCATTTTTGCTCTTTCATACTATCCAATAAAAGGTTCCAAGATGGGGAACAGGTGAGAAACTATTTTGTAGCAAGAAACATTACTTTGGGCTTGGGATGACATCAGTCTACTGAGACTATGTAAAATGGTAACTTTTATGTTAAAATCTAAGGCAACCAAAACCACCTCATTCACGTAGCAAGACCTCTAGCTCGTGGTCACACCGTGAGCTTTTAAATTACTAACTTATTAACTTTTTAACTTACTAACTATTGCCCAGTTTCCTTATGCGAAGTACGACCTTGTGGGAAACTATTTTAAACTTTAAAGGACTGGAATATGTGGTAACTTGGGAAAAGACCACAAAGGCTTTTGGGGGGTTCAGATATAGGTGAATTTGTGGTCGTGAGTTTCTTTACCCAGTACCTCTTTTAAAGCAAGTATGTGCACCTAGTCCACTCCACTGCTAACAAAGCAATTCTATAGCTGCAGCCTCCCAAGCAAAAGAGTATCTGCACTGAGAGAATCAAAGTGGCCTGTAGTATTAAACCCTTTTGGCCAGAGACATGACAGTATTTCACTTGTTGAAATCTCACTCTGCAAAAGAACTGACCAAACCTTTTGATAAGATTCTGTGGTTTTTATGTTGCTTCCTGCTAGTTGCAAATATTTAGCCTTGGTAGCACTTGCAATCGTCGTTCGTCCCACTGCTGTTATCCCATGGATGCCTTTGGTCTTCAGTCATTTTTTGCAAGAACAAAGGAAAGCAGACCTTATCCTAAAAAACTACATTCCAGTTGGGTAAGTTCTTTCTGAATTTAAAATGTGACTGTGCACAGCTACATTTTAAGATTGGCTTTACCACTGCAAAGGTAGACAACCCAAAAAAACCAATTTCATCTAAAAAACATGGAAACAAATAGTCTTTTTGCAAAGGTTTAAAGAAGGGGCATGTTTCCTTTAAATGGCTTTATATTCTGCAAAATCGCACTAGGAAAGATTTGATGAGGGTGAGACAATGAATAGCATTCCACCTTAATATGGGATTGTGCCAAGGATACCAGGTGGTGACATGTGGCCACCAGTATGGATAATCTCAGAAATATTAGGAATCAGGGAGTTTTGACAAATATCTGGAGAAGACACAAAAGCAATTCAGGCAATATCAGTGCAACAAACTTTCCATTTTTGCAGATTGGTCACAGTAGGAACCTCTTTAATAATTGACCGTGTGTTTTTTGGTGAGGTAAGCTGTTTTAAACTTGACTTGTAAGAAGGTGGGGGCTTAGTATTTTAACATTGATGGAAGTTTCAGACTTCTCTGAGTTCTCTTTTCTGTAACGTGTCTGGCCTATAATCTCTAAATACATCCTAAGCCACAAACCCTTAAACACTGACTTCTTAGTTATTTCATATGATGGACTTACATAAAATTAGTATGCTCAGCTCTCAATAGTTACCAACTACAAATTCACGCACTGCTGAGTCCACAATGAAGCTCAGTATCAAAAAACCCCACTCCATAGTTTGAATGAAAACATTGTATCATGTAAGGCCAGTGATAACTGTGTTACTCCATGTAGCTGTTGGTTTTGACTTTGCATTTGTATTGAACTCCCCTGCCCAATCTCCCAGTGGGTTCTGGTTCAGCTGAACTTCCTGAAATTCAACGTGCTGCACAATTTGGGAACGTTTTATGGATCTCATCCTTGGCACTGGTACTTGAGTCAGGGACTGCCAGTCATCCTGGGCACCCACCTGCCTTTCTTTGTTCACGGCTGTGTGCTGGCACCAAAGCGATACCACGTCTTTCTAACGGCAGTCATTTGGACAGTGGTGCTGTACAGGTAACTTCTCCTAAGTGTAACTGCTCTCTCTCACTGCTTGTGCTCTTTTCAAACCCCATGTCCTCTCTAGAACAACTAAACGTAGTATTCAGGTTAAGTGATAGAAACTGAACTGTTCAAACACTCCAAGAAATGTGGTCAATTATAAAACAGTTTCTGGAATTTTATGTAATATTACTTGTATTGTTACTGAACATGTATTTTTAGAATTGATTAGACCCTGAAATAATAAAATAATTCAGCATAAATTGCAATGAAGAATGAAATTAAAGGAAAAAAACCCAAACCAATGGTTAATTTCCCCATTACTAGTGGGTGTCTAAGCAACAATAGAAATAGTTAGAAAACTGTGTTTACTAGATGCCTGTTAATGAAAACACCACTTCATTTTGGCTTTTAATACATCTCCAGTAAGATGAGAGGTTCTTATGCCTCTAAATCTTTCTCCATTCACAAGTCTACACAAAGTTCTTAGCTATCATAAGGCTGTACTTCTCATTTTAAGCTGAGAAGTAGAAGAAAAGCTTTATCTAAAGCATCAGAATTAACTGTAGATTAAACACAAGAGATTTTCAGACAAAAATGCAGCAAACAGAAATACTAAGCAAAAAAAATGGTATTAAAGTACAGTAAAACAGTAGCAAGATCAGAAACGCCATTTCTTCTTACACTCCAACTCGATCTGGATGTAGCTGTACTGGGTTTAGGACTTTTTTTTACCTCCCTTAGTCTTGTAAGAACCCATTTGGTTCTCACGATAAATGTTGCAGTAATCCCCCCAAAAGCCCCAAAATTGGGCATGGGAAATTAGGTAAAGTTGTATTTGCAGACGTGATTGTTACTTTCTAGATACAATTGTGCACTGGAATCTCATGTTCTCATCCACACTATTTATTGTTTCAGAAAACAAATTGGTGAAGTACTGTCTGAGTTATATCTAGTTGTCAAACAATCAGACAATTTAATGGCTATAGTAGTAGTCAGGTATTATTATCAGTGCTTGGTTTAAACTGACCAAATAATCTTAATTTGAATGTACTTATTATGTTCTTAAAAAGCAACAATTTTGATATTTACTCTAAACTGCTTCAATTCTAAAAGCTTTTTAGTACACACAAGTGCTCTTCTTCCAGTCCTCTGTGCCTAATGCAGAGTGTGTCCATAGAACTGATTTAACTTCCTTGCTGTAGTATTTTGTGTTTTATTACAGCACACTGAGCCACAAGGAATTCAGGTTCATCTATCCAGTACTGCCATTCTGCATGTTTTTTTGTGGTAAGCATTGATTTCAAATGTCTTGCAATCTCACCTGTATATAATATTTACCCAAAGAGAGACTATTTTAAAAAAGCAGTAAAAAAATGCCTATAATTGAATGTTTCCACTTTTGTTTAAACCATTTTTTTTGTGGACTTTGTGATTTGTCAGAACAGACCAACTGCAGGACTGATTTATCTCCTGATACTGACAAACCCATAACTTAATAAGGGTTTCCAGACTGCTGTCACATGAAGCTGTTGTCTGTGCCAGGTTCATCTAAGTTGTGGTTGGGAGAAACAGGTTTCTGCAACCAACTTCCACCACAAGAAACACCTTTTCCCATTACTAGCTCCTCCAAGGAAAGTTGGGGAAAGGGGCAGCAATGGGTGATGAAAGGAAAAAATGGAGGAGTATGCTCTTCCAAGTTCAGTAGCTCAGAATTTAATACAAGTAAGGGAATGCTGTACCTTCCAGCATTTCAGAGAAAAAGAAAACCACAGCCATGCACATGTAGGTACCATTTATTCTGGCTCTCCTTGGACATGTGTCAATCAGAACACAGCAGTTAACTGCCACATATCATTTGTCTGAACTATTGAATAGACTATTTTTCACTACAAGAAATTAAAGTCTGAAGAGACTGGTTTTGAAATTGTATTTCTGTACCTAAGAAGACAGGTGTGGGCTTAAGATTTGTCCTGTTAATTCCAAGAGTTAAAAAGGGCAAAGTCTAACCTTTGAATTTTCATTCAAAGACACTCAACACTAGTAAAGTATCTCAAAGCAAAGTATTGATACCGAGTTACGGTTTGCTAGTATATTACAGTACTTTCAAAAACGTGTGAAACTGTTAGTACTTGCTGATCTCCCCAACTTACTCAAATGTTTCTGTAGGATATTCTTTGAAACACTTAAAAGCATGGAAGAAAGCTGCAGCAAGTTTCCTGGTCTTATCCAATTTAATCCCAGCCCTGTATACAGGCTTGATTCACCAGCGAGGCACTCTGGATGTTATGAGTCACATCCAGCAACTCTGTAATAACCCTGAGCAGTCACAAGCTTTTGTCTTCATCATGATGCCATGCCACTCTACTCCATTATACAGGTATTAAGGGAGTTAACGGTGCACAATATTAAAATCCAATTTCTTTTTCCAAAGCTTAATTGAGAAAGATAAATGTGTACAGGAAGAGTTTTGATTTTTCATACAATTAATACAGAACGAATAGGGGACATAAGCCAAATGCTTTTACCACAGCATCTAAGCTTTATTCCTTTTTGTAAAATAGCTTCGTATTGCTTTAACAAAATGTTAAAGCAGATATAAATAGTGAAGCTGATGTGGAAAACTACCTTTTAAAGAAACTGCTGTTGCGCAGATGGTATTTGTATTAAGATAAATCTGCTTCCTTTGAACTGCTAACAACACAGTCACAGCAGTTTGGAGCTGAAAGCTTGTTCTGCTTTGCTTTCATATGAAGTACTGAAGGGAAGAAAATATGACTCTGAGGGCAAAAAACCTCATCCATTTTGTCTTTGACTGAGCTCTCTTTTGAAGTGATGCGTCATTTCCAATCTTAGGTACTGGTCAGTTTATCATGAAATTTGTGTTTTTGTTTTTCTCCCCAGTCATGTTCACTGTCCTCTAAAAATGAGATTCCTCGAGTGTCCTCCAGACCTAACTGGCAATGTGAGCTATATTGATGAAGCAGATGTGTTTTACTCTAATCCACTTGGCTGGCTGGATAAGGAGTTTTACAATGACACGTTATTACCCAGTCACTTGATCCTCTTCAATGTGCTAGAACAGGTATGGTAACTGAGGGTGAGTTACAAAATAAATTAGGAGAGAGTTATAGTTACAGTTTTTGAAAATTGTTGTCCACAACTTTTTAAAACACAGCTTCAATTAAAATTGAACCCTCCAGCACATAATATTGATACCATTCCAGTGATACATAATGTTCATATATGCCCTCTTCTCTGTGCAAATTCTACATGCCACAAAGAGATGTTTTATGAAATTCTTCTCAACCCATATTAAAACAAATGTGCAATCAGTGCCCAGAACTTGCACTTGTAAGGAAGCCACAATGAAAAGTAAAAAGTCCTGTAGTCACAGTACCTTTTACCCCCTCAATTCTTAAATGAGGTCCATGTACTCAAACAGTGGTGTCTGGTGAATATCCACTCTGGACAGGATCAAACAGGATCAGGACTTCTTTTTCTAGCAGGCTTTCCTAAAATAAAGGATAAACCTTCCCAGGGACAGTTGAATTGATGTTTTTTTAGGAGAGTTTGGAACACTGTTTTTATGCTCCCAGCTGCACTATCTGACTGTTCACATTTTTTTCATTTTCAGGAAATATCATCATTTCTAACTTCAGGGGGCTATGAGAAAACAACCACTATCTTTCATACTCATGTACCTCAAGGACGAGTTGGAAGCCACATCTATGTTTACAGGAGAAAAACTGAAATCAATCATACCTGAAGATCAGATTCTACACCTGAGACCTAAAGAACTCAGTTCTATATAGCAGTAACTGCTTAGAGGAGCTCGTACTGCAGAAAGGAGAGAGTAGTGAGTCTGAAACTGGGTAAGTCAAATGGGAATTCTGATTAGGCAGCCATGGGCTGGCTGGAAACACATAAACCTCCCCCTGAACGCAGCTTCAGTAGCAGTAGGGCAGGGAGGGGTTGCCTTCCAATGCTAGAAAACATTGGGAAGACCAAAGTTACCACATGAATACTTAAACAATAAAAAATAGACAAGCCCGACCATTTTTATAGAACTGTACAGCTATGCTAAGTTTGTTTTATAAATAAAGACTTTTATCCACAATGTCTCTTTATTTTTCTTCTACAATATGCAGATATGCAAGACATTTCAAGTGTTTAAATCAGCAAGCTGATTAGAATGCAACACAGCAAATTCTTCACAATTCAACAGCTCTGGAACCCCTCCCAAAGACAGGAAGCAAATATAAGGTTACAAAACACTAACAAATACATTACCACAATGTAGACCTATTTTTTGAAGGGTGAGATGAAGTTAGTATATCAAACATTGGAATTAATAGTTGGTACATTATGCATGGCTCAAGCTTCAGCTACACTAATGGAATGCAATTAAGCATATTTTTCATACACAAGTCATTGCATGCCAAGTTTCTGTAACAATACTGCTGGCACCCAAACTATCATCACTTCCAAAGAACAGATAAAGCAACGGTACAGAATATGCAAATTAGACAGCTTGACTTCTGCCTGTTAGCAAAAATGTGTAAAAATCAAATTATTGGAGAAAAAAACTTGCTTTGTTGAAAAACAATTAATTTCCAGAGAAGATGTGATTTCTACATTTATCTTTACAATAAATTATTCAGTATTTTGGATCAAAGGGTAATTGCCCCAACTCTATTTCAAGGTTTGCCATGTGTCTTCCATTAGTGCGACCATGTTTATGCCATTTACCTTCTCTTTTATTTCGGTGATGGTACTTCTGAGCTTGTCTTTCATGTCTGGAACTTTCAGTTTGTGTGAAAGAAGGTCTTTTAGGTCGACTGCAAGGAGCAAACAAAAGCTTATTACTACTCTTATGAAAGCATCTAACTAAAAGCATTTTGAAACAATTACATTGTCAAGAACAGCATTTAACGTTCAGGTTAATTGAAAACAAAATCAGTATTAAGTAGTCCTTGTAGGCAAAATGTGGGAGGCATTTGTTTGTTTAAATCATCAGTTAGATGGTATATATAAAAGATATGTTTTCTAAAATAAAAATGCTCTGCAGTTGGTTGCCAAAAGGGCTCTGTAGAATAAAGCCAGGTAAACACTGGTTAGATTATCCCTATTGTGATGCTTGAGGTTGGTCTCAATCAACTTCTCTGTTACACTCTGATCTAGAGAAATGAAAACTTTACAGATCCTTAGGACAGGATGCTTGGGGTAAAGATGAGCACTTCAGAGGTTTTCACGTACAATAAATACATTTGTGCAGAAAAAGGAGGCACTGACAAAACGCTGCTCCTCACCCGTTGTGAGTTCCGTGACTGAAGAACTGCACCTTGACCTAAACAGTAAATATGCTTTGCACTGAATACCAACACAGGAGAAAGTTCTATTGTGGCTAAATGACAACTTCTCATGTGCTAATTAGTTCATATATCACATTTTTTCTTACCTGAGCAGAAAACATTAGCACAAGAGAATATACCCCCAATTTTGTAACAATACTGATGAGCATGTATTTTATGTATCTTTAGGTGGTCCAGAGAGCAAGTTCCACACAGTATATTGATGCTACTTGCCAAACTTTCTTTCACCAAAGTCTGTGTAGCACTAACAGTTCACCACATGCAGCTCCACTGGCCCAGCCAGGCTGCACACCACAAGTGCCCTGCAGAAGCCCTGAGAATACCTCTGGACACAGGAACACAGCACAGGAACCAATTCATGCCAAGGACCTTTGTAAGCAAGTCTGAAAATTCAGTCAGGCTCAGGATCTGAACTAAAGCCTGTTATGTGATCAGCTCTGCTCTGGGCATACAGACTCAGTACTAAGCTACAGGAGAGTAGTGAAATTCCTGAAAAGGGCCAACAGGGAATATACCTGCCAGAACAGCACTCAGACTGTTCTAACAGTATACTCAAATACCTCATTCAGGGAAGGACAAAAAGGAAGTCCTAGTTAACGCTCCTTCCAAAACAGTTATTCATTCCATCAGACAGGCAACCAGAGCTGTTCAGTCTAAAGAAATCCCACTGGCAGCTACAGTTTTCTAAAGAGCCCAGGAAAACCACTGGATTGTGTTATGTACACACAAAGTTTATGTGTAAAGGTACTACAGGTCTACTTCATGTAACACAATCTAGTATTTCCACTGAGTCCTTCAGAAAGTCTTCTAGTACGTATGTCTATATATAGACATATACATACCTGCTCAAAGACCATCTATGAGAACAAGGACAACTGTTGGTCTTAACAAAAACTATTTCATTGTGTTATCAAGCTCAGGAAATACGGAAACAAACCTGGGTCCATACTGGGGTGAATTATCATAATGGAAGTAGTATCTGTAGACGTATTTGTCCAAATCCTCAAAAACCTTTTCATTATCACTTTGGTATTCCTTCATATCTTCCAGGTAATCCTTGACATCATTGACAAAATCAGTGAACAGCATCTGGTCATGTATAAATAACCCATTATGAAAAAACTTATTGATGAAATTTTCTAGTTCTCTCCAGTGATGGAAGTTATGTACAACTTGTTGCAAGTACTTTCTCATGAGCCGATTAAATTCATCCACCCTGATAGGATCCGATACTCTGTTAAAGAGACTAATGAATTCTTGATGAGCACATTCAAAAATACCAGAGCAGCCCTTTAGGACAAATTGCTGTTTTCTATTACACAAATCATCATGGAGACATTTCTGAGAATCTGTGTCTTTTTCAAATGTTGTGAAATGATGTTTCCTTCCACTTCTGAATTCTCTTGGCATATTAGGTCCCCTGTAATGCGTGTTCTTCAGGTTCTCATAGGAGTTGTGTTCTCGGTAAAAAGTCCGACCTTTCTTGTTTGCCTCATATCTTCTGTCATTTGACGACTTCTCCTTTTCGTCAAAGATGTTTTTTGTGGTATCTTTGAAGTGTCTGAACGTAGACTTTACGGAATCAGAGAATTTTTTCAAGTTTTCTTTCACTGCCTCTTTAGCCTGCTTAATCTTTTCTTTGTGGTGTCTTACGAACTCTTTTGTGGAATTTTTCATAGCATCAAAAGTTTCTTTAACTGAACCAAAAAATGATTCCTTTGATTTCTTCCTATTCTTACTTTGCCCTTTAGCACCTTTCTTTTGCCCACTTTCATTGAATTCTTGTTTTTCAGTTTGGTCTTTCGCTTCAACATACAGCTTCTCCCATAAGTCAGAGCGTTGTTGCTCAAAGTTTAGCTTTTTTTCTAGTTCTACTAGTCTTCCTCGTAGAGTTTCTATTTCTTGATTTTCTCTTAATGTATCATCATCATCATCATTAACACTGTCAGGTGTTTGACGAGAACTCAGCTGTTCTAGTTCTTTTTTCAGAGCTTCTGTAACATGACGTTCTTTATCCAGTTCTCGCCTCAGCATCTGTGCCTCTGCAAAGAGTGTTTCTTTTTGCCTGAGAAAATTGTTGTTTCTTTGCTTTTCTTCTTCCAAATGTTCCCTCAGTTTCTGGTTTTCCATTACAATAGACTCAGTGCTAGTACCTTTATCTTCTAAGTTTCTAATTTGTTGTCTTAGCTTCCTTAATTCTTCCTGAAGTGAGGCCAAAGCTTTTTCTTCCTTCTCTAGAGATTCTCTTAAGTGCTGATTTTCTGCAGCAAGACTTTTTTTTTGAGAATCAAAGGATTTCTTCTCCACCTCAGTAAAGGTCAAACACGTGGCAAAATCTCCCTTGAGTGACTAGAAACAAAAAAGAGAAAACCGGCAAAAATACTACAGTGAGAATGACTATTTTAGCTAGAAAGACAAAAAACCAAGGTAGCCCAAACAGCATTTAAATGTCATTTTAGATGCAGAGAAACATATCACAGCAAGATGCAAAAATAGAGCTGGGTTTGTTTATCTCAGTTCAGTTTGTTTATCACACAAACACTTTCTTGGCAACAAAGACCATATGAGAGACTCTCTCTTCCAACCAGAGGTCATCACCCCTCGCCTGCATTGGTCTAACTGGGTACAGGAACTGTGACACCTTACAAGGAAACCAAAATTACACATTTGCTGTTGATGTGTGTTCAGTGAAATGGATTTACAGATGACAAACCCAAATAAATTAGCAGAAGGGCATTCATGAGTTGGGGCAGAAATCAAACTGATTTTGAACCAAATTTGTTGCTGAAAATACATGTTCATGTAACTACATTCTTATACAAAAGGATCTCTCCCATCTGTTGGCATTATTGACAAGCTCTAGAACACACTGAATTATGTATAAATGCTGCTAACAGCCACATGAAAGAAAACTTAAAAAAAAAACCATATAGTAAAAGCACATCTCATCCTCTCTGAATGAAGATGAATGAGTAACAGTAAACCCCAAAATTCAAGTATTTAAAAAATTAATAATCGCTGATCATTTAGAAAGCAAATTCACAAAACCTTGAGGTTCAGCCTGTAACAGCTTTTTACCAGAAGAAGAGAGTCTGTGTCCAGATAACTCCTTGATTACATACATAAAACCCAGGATGTTTAAACACATTCCAAGAACAAATTCAACCAGTGTAACTCTTTGTCAAGAATTCAGGGGAAAGAAAAACTACATTCTCAGAACTTTTATATAAAGACAAAAATTTAATGGAATTGTGTGAAAAATTAATTTCACCTTGTGTGAATTAACACACAATGACAGAATAAACACAATGACTTCCAGCTAAACTCACACCTACCCCCGCTTTGTGGTGCACTTGATCTCCTGGCTCTTGTTGGCACTGGTAAAGGTCATCTTTCATATCTTTTAATTCACGTGTCTTTGTCACCAGCTGCTGCCGTTTCTGGACCTGTACTGTACCTACAAAGATAAAAAAACTTCCCTTTGACAGACTGACTTAGAGTAAATAGTTAGAGGAACAGAGGAACCTAAACATCATCTTTACTCTCTCTTCAATGTCAAAAGCATTCTTACCTTGCCATTTCTACCCAGTACTTATTAGCAACTGTTTAGCTGTAACAAAATAGAGATTATAAAACCACACTGTTATATACAAACTCTGTAAACAATTTCTCAGACCCAAAAATTCAACACTGTTTTTTCATTTATAAAAAATAAAGGAACTTTGGAACACTATATAGAAACAAATTAGACCCAAAATAACAAAGGTTATGCAGGAATGAATATGTAACTTCCTTGTAATATTTTTAGTAACATGCAAGCCAACCAGGACAAAAAGAAGACCACTGGTCCATGCATTACCCACTTCAGAACTACAACTTTGTTAAGTAGAGTTCCATGAGTAAGAGGGTATTAGCACAGTGTTTAAACTTCCATGGAGAAACACAATCATTACACACTGCTCACAAGCAGAAAGTATTGCAGGCCCTGTCTTGTCATTCTTATCCGTGAGTGAAGGGTTTAGTGCAAGCAAATACCCTGTTTTTCAATTGTCAGAAAAAGGCTGAAACACTGGGTTTTAGAAAAAAGATCTTTGCTGTACTAGCCACCAAATTTTTTTCATCAAGGACAACTTCTTGCCTGGTGCTATCTTACCTATACATGTGTTCTCTAAATCCTAACACTACTGTAGGGGGTTTTATGCATTTGCTGTTAAGATTGTCTTGATTGACTCTAGAGCAATCCCCTTCCATGGCAATTACCCTAACATTCATTCCAAGCTGAATTACAAAAATACAAAGAAGTCCCCTAAGGAGATGGATTTCTCTTCGCAAGTTTGTGTTTAGAAAAAAAACAAAACACTGGTAGACGGAAAGTAGGATTTGATTTCCTTTCTAGTGGTAGAAAAAAGAGTTACCACACAACCATAAAATCTTTCACTTGAAGCAAAAACTAAAACCACAAAGACTTGTCTCCTTTCTACTGAAGATGCACTGTCATCAGGGATGACAACTTTTATTTCAAAGTACAGATTCAGTGAATGAACAAATTCCTGACCTTGAGTATGTGTTCAAAATGGATTTCTCATCCATAGCTCTCAAAGTTCATTAACACCAATTTGAACACAGTGAAGTAATGAACAGAACTGAAACCTCAAGTTACCACCATCAGGCCTTGCCACAGGCTGGTTTAGTCATTGTGCTCCTCTGTGCTTCAAACATGCACCAAGCAGTTCTTACACCAATTACTTGCTGCAGCTGCTACATAAAATGTTTCACACGACTGGATTAGTTGCTCCTATAGTCACACACTAGCAATTATTAAGACTTCATTATTTTATTTTTTAATACAGGTGTATTAAAATATACAACTATATTAAAAATATATGTACAGGTGTACATAGATGTGTACACACATCCATGCATACACACACAGATGTGTGTACACGTACACACATGCACAATTTGAAAAGTCAATCTGAATGCAAGCACAGCATCCACGATAATCACTCATGGCTCTTACCTTCAGGTTTACCTAAGAATTAAAAAAAAAAACGGTCAAGTGAAAATTAGTATAAATCTCAAAATTTAGATGCCTACAATGAGTCAAAATTAAATTCAATGAGAATCATATTCCCAGTTTCCAACTGAATCACATCTCCTGATGAAGGTACATTTTCATATAAAGCTAAAACTACTCAAGAAAAACTACTATTAAAAATAAACACACTCTTTCATCGTAACATGTGTATCTTAGAAAATCAGGAATGCACCAGGTAGATTCAGATCTGCAAAAAGTTCTGCAGCTTTGTTAAATGTAGTAAGATTTATCTAATGCTTAACTTTAGCAATGCACTGAACACAGAAAAATTGCTGCTATCCTGGATTCCCTAAACACTCTGGAATTGCAAAGACAATGGCAGCACATTTTTCTCAGAGAAAAATATTAATACTATGAACTCCTTCAAAAAAATAAGGCTTGCTCTTCCTTTTACCAGATAAGTGCATATGGGACAAAAGCCTGAAATGACTCTGAATGCTGTTGGGAATGATAAGCACTGCCACCAATTTATCTCTGAAGAAAATACACATGAAAAATGAAGGGTACACACTGTATTATGAGAACAACAAGTAATTTCTATCTGGAAGGGCAATCAATTGTAACTTCTATTCATTTTCTTCAATTTCGAAGTAGTGTATATTAAACACAGTTGCACCACTGAAGGACCTCGCTGTATTGCATACAGCAGCAGTTGCTTTCTCTCATTTTTAGGTTTAGATTGTTAGCAGAGAACAAGAAAAAACATCCATCACAATAAAATGGCCTTTGTAATGCAAGGGGTTGATTCTGTCTCCCTTGCTCTCAATGAACTCACCATAGAAGTGTCCAAAGCCCATACTGATGGCAATCACCAGTGCCAGGATGATGCATCTGTTAAGGCCACTGCTGAACTGGCGTTTGTGCTGCTCTTCCCTGGGAGGCTCCGGCTCCGGCTCTGCCGCTGACCCGCCCTCAGGCTCAGAGCTGGACACCGGCCTCTTCCTGGCGCGGCGCTTCCGCACGGCGGGACTGCACTGATCGCTCGTGTCGTCACTGCTCGAGTCATCCTTGCTGACCTGAGATGGAAAAACTGGAAAACAACAGGGAACAGTACTTAAAATGTATTAATTGTTGCTTTAAAAGCCAATTGGAGTGTCAAACCCCATCATATTAATGCAAGATGTATTTGGTTTTTATCTTACGGGACATTAATAAAACAAAATTAAAATTCTCAATGTTATAGTTTATGGAGGATATTACACATGGAATTTGTGATCTCCAAAGCTAAAAATTAATGTTTTTAAAAAAGAAAATAGAGAATTGAGAAAACATCAGCCAAGAACTGTACAGCCCTTCCACACACCTTATCACCCACTCATTAGAAAGTGTTTCTTGCAGTCAATTCTGCCTCAAAGCACCTACATTTTCTGCTTCTGCAAATTCTTGTGGCATAGAAAGATTAAGAATTGAATTCTCCTTCTCTTGCAGACATTAAGACCAAACTATTTAATAACAAAAGAGTAATAAGAAGGCTTGCTAAAAGAAAGCCTCCTAGAAGACAGACATGAATCTTTCATATTCTCTCAAGAAACTTCATTCTGTGACCTACATGCAGCTCCAGACAAAACTCCATTGAAGTTCCATTTATGCAACTATTAGAAATAGTCAAAGTCAATACACAAATTTATCTATTTAAATATCCAATTTTGTTTACTTCTAATATCTACCATATATTGCCTATTAACACCTTTACCCACCTTTCAAAAATGCCATTTTCAACCACTACTGCACAAGAAAAGCACTCAGGTGCTTTTCTGTTTGTCCTTCCCTAACACTCTTAATCTAAAACACTTGCATCACCTGAATGATGTTTTGGTAAATCGAAGCTACTGAGACTTGAGACAGGAACAAATGCTAGCCCTAAAAACAAACTTTTATATAAATACCCTTTGTATGCTCATGCTCCTGTGACCCTAAACTCATACATTCTAACCAGGAAAATAACAACAGAGCTGTAACTGCTTGTTCCCATTAGTGGTACAAGTGTTTGCTGCATATACTGTAAATAAATTTATGTAACTTAGTACATACAGAGTCAGGTCTCCTATATCATGGACCCGTGGTCTTAATCGGGTCCCGCGCAGTCCTACTTCTGTGTTGAATGGCAGCTAATTAATATGCAAATTTGCCCCAGCGCTGTGTTGCTGTGTATTGGTTGCCGCAGTGGCCGTGCCGGGGGGGCGGGGAAGCAGCGGAGCCACCACGGCCGGGATAGGGCGAGCGGAGCGGTGGGGTGGGGCAAGCTGCCGCAGGGGGGACGCCGCTGCAGCCGAGCCAGCGCAAGCACAGCGGCTGAGCCACCGCGGCAGCTGTGAGGGTTGATTTGCATATTCATGGACAGCCTAAATGAATATTCACACGTGCCAGGCCGCGCATGTGCAGCTGTAAAAAGGGGTCTCCTTCATCACTAAAAAATCACACCGCCAAGATGTGAAGCCGCAATATGGGGGGCACGAAGCGCAAGAGGGCTGACTGTGTAAGTAATTGTTTTTTAATCTCCCTCCTTAAGAAGTGTAACTTTCAAGTGTAAGGGGAAGCAGTGGGAGGGTGAAAAAGTACCTTTCAAACGTCTACATTCCTGTACCTAATTCACATGCCTGAAATAGACTCAGTGTGATCAATGAAGCCTCCAGTACATGACAAAGTGCTCCTGCTTGGACGTTAAATTTGCTGCTCACAATTACACAATACTAATGTCCCTTCCAGAAATACGGTTGTTCATTCTCATACCTGAGATCATTACTTAAATGTAAAAATGTAAGTACAGAGTTACTGTCCTTGAACAGTTCACAACTGAAAAATCATTTGTTTGAGTGAAGCCATGCACACAACACGGAACAGACAAAAACACCAAGCAGTGATAGCTGTTATCTATGAAAAGCATGATCACTTAAGATTCTGCACTTAAACTAAATTACAACTTGATAGAAGTGATTCCATCAAGCCCAGAAAACAACTAGTATATGGAATACATGTTTAATTTCTGACTCCATGGACAAGCAACATGTCAGATAACAGAAGACAACATCCCCGCTTACTAACAACCTTCATTTTAGTCAATTAGTGAAGCCAGACCAACCAAGCAGCCTTTGCAATAAAGACAAATCACTTAAACAGCAACTTAAGGCATGTAGACTCTTAGATGAACTTAAATAGCACGGTTCAGAAGGACACTATTTTAGAATCAAAAACAAATAAGGACCAAGCTGCTTGTAGCCAAATAAGAATTCTTTGATATACACTGGTCAGCAAAGAAAAGGAAAGGGAAAGAACACAACCAGAAAGCAAAATGCTGTAAGACACTTAGAGCCATTCATGAGCATTTACTGGCAAGCTGTCAATAGCAATTACACTTTTAGACAAGAGTAACACTGCCTTACAGTGCTGTAAGAGCTCAGCAAAAAGGACTACAAATGAAACAGAGTGATGACAAGAGCAGTCCAAAATTCTAGTTTCTACTGTGATGTTGAAGTGTCACATCTGCAGTAGAAACCAGATGAAGTAACATCAGATAAGAATGTGATTTTCCTTGATACTTTTGCACAGACACAACTCAAGCCCATACAGAGTTCATGGCAGCACACGAGCTCTTCTGCTACTTTCACGCACCTCCTGAAGCAGCATTAAAACCTTCCTGTTGGCATGGTGAAGACAGTCTGAACAGGAATTGGTTTGCAAATAGAGGTGGCAGAAAATCCTTGCAGAACATTTTAGTGTCTATATTAGGAAAAATCTGCAGCTTATCCTTTTCCAACATAACAGAAAACTCAACAGGAAGTGGATGGCAAAGATTTCTTCTGCCAAGAAGTGGCCTGAAAATGTCAATTGCTAAAACTTTGGCATTTAAAGTAATTGCAAAAGTACTGCAGACATTTTCTGCAATGCTCAATCAATTGAATGAAGAGCACTAAAAACCACGCTGAAATCAGCTTAAGTTAGAAAGAAGAAATTCTTTTTTCCAGTCACACACAGATTTGGAATCCAGAAGAACCACTCATTTAAACAGTCAAGGGCACACATTAAAATGCACCACAAACCTTTCTGATGTCCATTCCAAATCTACGTGCAAGAATAACTTTTTTAAAACAGCAGCTATAACACTGACAGCTTATCCAAATTCTTCAATGAGGATTGGCTTTCAGTACCTGTCTGAATATCACCACTATAAGATCAAGTCAGATTGCTATTAAAAATTTTAAGAACACTCCATGCAAGCCGTAAGCAATCAGCTTCACACAAGCTGATCAAATTTAATCACACCACCTTGGAAAGGAAGACTGCGAGACACATGCTCTTTCACCTCATTTCCCCATCCCCTTACACAATCAGGAATCTTCCTCAGCTTCTCCAGCCAACTGACTTTTGTGTACCAATACATAGAGGGGAAAAAAAAAGGCATTTTTAGAACTCATCCCTAAAAGAAAAAAAGAAAGTCAACTAAATTTTAAATTAAAAATTAAGCCAGGTCATCCAGAGAAGGTGACAGCTTTGTTACAAATCCTCACTGGTCTTAATTAGATGCTAAACTGTCATTTTCTGTTTCTCATGGATACCAAACAGATACACAAACATTTATTGATGCTATATCCTACTTCTAAGATAAAACATTATTTTAAGTAAAATCCTGCTCTTGCAATAAACTTAATTTGAAAAGTTAATCAGCAATACTAAAGTGCAACAGGGAATAAAGAGAACAGAAAAGATTACAAACAAGCTGCCAAAAAGAATGACAAAGACTGGAGAACCAGAGAAGAGCAACCCAACAGTATGTTTTTTTCTCTGGGTTTCTTTAGGTTTTTGGTTTTTGTTTTTAATTGGTATCCTTCCTCCTGAATACGATGCATTGCTTATTTTAGCCAAGTACCAGGAGTATCTTAAATACATACATATATGCTATGTAGCTATGAAGTAAGAAGTTTCTGTAGTTATGCTGCTATTAGTTCTCATGGTGCCAAAAATCAATTCTCTCCCAGTTCCTGGTCATTTATGCCAAATAAATAAAAGCAAAAAAAACTGCCAGGAAAAAAATGCATAATTATTCTATAAACTAAAAGTACATGATTTTACTTCTCCCAGATATGCTACAAATTTACTTTCCATTTAAAATAGCGAACACCTAATGGGACAGATAGATAACTTTCAAATAAAAAGATTGCAGATATCCATTTGGACAAAATTTTAGATTGAGGGCGACAGAAGTTTTTCTAGAGACCGCAAATACTTGGACTCAACAAAAGCACTATTTTCTCCCCTCTCTACACCAAGGAGGTTCCCTAAGCAAAGACTGGCTCAGGGTTTTTTCCCTGGTGACATTTTTGCACGTGGTTGCTTAGGAATTTATTGTTCTTACCAGTTTCTACAGGGGAAAAAGCATATTGACTGCTAGAGGAGGAACCCATGTTAAATTCCTCTGAACTCTGAGCTTCTTCACCATCAGCTGAAGTTTTCTCCTGACTTTGAGCCTCTTCTGGTTTTGGAGCTTCAAGTGTAACAATGTCAGAATCATCGCTAATAGTTCCAATGCAGGATCCATCATCAGGAATTTTTTCTTTTTTTCCCTAGGGAAAGGGATAACATGAAAATTCCTCAAATATATACAATATAAAGTAAAAAAAACCCACAAAAAACACTGAGAATTGTTAAAACTCTAAGAAAGGAAAAAACTGTATCTTTATTTTAATGCCTTCAAAATATTTCTTGCCATTGTCAGATGGGGCTGAGAGAAGCTTCTGAAAAACGTAATGTACTTTACCTCTGGAACTGTCTGAGTTTCCTCAAAACCAGAGAGCGTGTTATCTACCACTGGTGTCTCGTCATCGTTGCTACACTGAGCTACATAAACAAAGAGGAAAAAAAACCCAAGCAAACAAGCATGTGATTAAAACCAGTAACCACAAATTCTGCCCACACCCCTGTAGTAATACTAAAATACACATAATTGTGGTAGATTTCTATTATGTGCTCATATCAGGGAAGGTTTTCTAAAAATACACTAAATGTCATTTTTAATATGCTTCAACAAATATCCAGGATACTTAAATCCAAATGTTCATACTGATCTTGAGGCAAGGTTACAGGTAGAGAAAAGCCATCAGTACACTGTAAGCTGACACCACAGTACATTTGTATGCTGAAGTAACTCAAATGTTTTCCAGGTAGTCATTGGAGTTGTGTGTCTAGTCCTGTTCCTACATAGAGAGGTTATGAATCTGGAAACATGGCCAAGCTCAAATTTGATCAACGGCACACTGAAGTTGTCATGTCTGTGTTCTCAGTGCAATAGCGTGAGAGCAATAGCACAGCAATAGTATTGAATTTAGAAATTAAAGTAATTGGAAGGATTTTCATTTCATTTATATGCACCAGACTTACACTTCCAATTCAAGAAATGCTAACACACTGTCATAATGTTATTTTTTGGGAGTACAAGCACTGACTGCTCCTTCCAAATTACTCTTATTTGACCTATGGCATTATTAAGGAATATTTCTTTTATCAATAACATTTCTATAAATTACCTTTCAGTGCACACTATTCTATAATACATCTAAAGTATTGACTAAAGGAAAGGCATTCTACCATCATCTATTTTATTAAGTTGATGATTGAGTATTTTCCATAACACTGATGAAGACTTTTACACAGGTCTACCAAGTACAGTAACTCTATTGAAAATACTAATTTTGTGCCAACACTACACTTTATCTATTTCATGAAACTGCTCCTTTTTGATATCTTACCTTGCAAATCAATTGCTTGCTCCTCTTCTTGCAGAGAAACATACTCTTCTGAAACAAACTCTTGATTATCATTTGTGCTTCCATTTTCTGAAGTCACTGTCTCTATGTCAGAACCCTGAAGGTGAAGTTTAAATGAACATTACAGTTACCAGGGGTTCCAACAGTGAACCAGGAAGGAAGGGTTACAAAGAAAACAATGTTATTAATAAAAACAGAAGAATAGTAACCTTCAAAACTGAAGAAGACTTTGAGCAAAGAAAAGCAGGTGAAACAAGTAATTAGCTGTTAATATGTAACACTCATGGCCAAGGTAAAATAAAAGTCAGAGGAAGACAATTCCATAGGAAAAAAATTGCAGCAATTTAGGCATAATTAACAACTATGCAAAGTATTTTAAATAATTATTTTATTGCCTTTATTAGATCTGTTTATTAAACACAATTTTTAAAAAGAGAGAATGTTTTGAATATGGGATTTAATTCCTGCACACATATCCTTATATTGTATGCATACACACACACACTCTGCCCATGAACTCTAACAAATACCAGGAAAAGTTATGCATAATTTTACTGCATCTCAATTCCTGTCACCAAATTTACATGGCTGTTTGAATAGTACATATCTGACACCAGGAAAACAAATACTTATGCAAATTCTAAACTGGATTTCTGTCTTCAATCCAGAAGGGAGCCTTAGTTACCAGTTAGTTATTAGTCACCTGCCAGTCAGCAACAGCCTCAGAGCACAACAGGAACTGAAGATAAACAACACCAGGAGACTGCAGGGCACTAAGGCCAAGCAATATGTTTGACAATTCTAAATACTTAATCTTTATATTGTCATTTTGGTTTAGAAGAACTGATTGAACACAAGTAAAGCTATTACCAAACTACAACCACTCAAAACACAACTGAAAAATACCAAGTCACCCTGATCCATAAATAACTTGAGCTGTTTGTGTAAACAGAGATAGTTATTTTTGCAACAGGAGGTGTGAAATTACAGTAGTAGTAATACTTCCAGATCAGTTTCCCAAATGTCTCATCTCAGGACTCAAGCAAACATGTAAGCTTTTGTTTTTAAGAGGAGATTGTACATCAGGAATATTAGATACCTCAAAAAGAATTGCATAAGAAATATTCCACAATCTCTTGACAAAGCTGTGTTCCCTTTTAAAAGGCTTCAAAAATTAACTCCTTTAGTAAACTGTCAAACACTTTTTATCTTTTTGATCACGTAAGTATCACAGTTTTGATCAAATTGTTTTGCAGAAATGCACCCTTCAATTATAAGTAAGTTACTAAAATCTGAGTGAAATCTCAGGGAAGAAAATACAAAATTATTTGGGGGTTTTGACTTGGCTGGGTTTTATAGATAGGTATACAGATTTACTATGTGACAATTGCTCCCTGGTGTAAAAGAACCATTGTATTTGTTTTTTAAACTGCGAATAAGAAAAAGAGTAATAAAAATTCAATTTGCCCAGGCTCCACAAGGCAAACATCAGGAGTACTGCTTAAAACAGATCACAGTTTTAGCTAAAATACCAAGAAACTGGGCTACCTTTGCACAAGGCAAGCCATCCTTTTCTTAAAAACAGTGTCTGGTGTGGATACATGAACTCTCTAATTCACTTAATCTGGTGCTAGACCTCCATCACCCTTCCATTACAGCAACAGCAAAGAGGTCAGAAAGGATATTATCACCTCACTACCGTCCCACACAAAATTAGCATGTCCTTTCTCAGGAGTAGCCCAACAAGAGGCAGCACTGCCTCCCTGTCCAACGCAGACAATTCAGCACTCACAGCTGCCAGGTCTCTGCACAGCCTGGACAATGGCCATTTCTTGCCTCTCTAAACTCAGTGCAAAAGAAATTCAGGAACAGATTCCACCATGTTAATCACCAATACAAGTCACAATAATGTGTGACAAAGCAACACTACAGTAGTCCAGACTTGTCAAACCCACAGCTCTATCCCCTTCCTAAATATCCAAATCAATCACTGAAGTGTACAAAAGTCCACGTCACCCCCTCCCTGGGTAACACCTGAGTGAAGGGGACCTACCCATCCCATCCATTCCACTTCCTTCATGTCTTGCCAGGAGAATGACAGTCCCTAAACATCAGTGCTTCCTCATTTTTATTTACTCAAATCAGGAAAGAATAACCATGAACAGAAAGTCTGTATGCCACAGAAATCTGTTCTGCTTTGGCTGGACAAATCCCTACCATCCAACAATCTTGTGTTGTCTTAACTTCTTTAGGCTGCATAATTCATTTACAGTGACAGCGCAAAATAACCGTCCCAAGAATCAAAAATAAAGCCTACGATTCACAGCTGAGTAACTGCTGTAGTCAACCTCTAAACCCTTTCACTTCTATCTGAACTGAGTCCAGCAGCCTGTCCTCTCCTGTATCCTGCTTGGTGTTCACGAGCCTTCTGTTTCTCTTGGTGACAGGATTCCAACTTGTACATCCAGGCCAAAACAAGCAAAAGAAGTTTTGACCTTCTCTTAAATACCACCTTGCTGCCAGCAGAACTGGAAGCATGGCCCAACATTTATAATCCTCAAACCACATCTCCTGTGCTTTTGAATGTGACAGAACTTTTCTGATTTGGAAGTGGTACCTCATGACTGATGACGGTCCAGCCGCAGGAGGAATCACTGTCACTGGAATTTTCAGACATTTTCACAGCACACTGCAAGGAAAGGTAGATTATTTTAACATGCAAAACATGTAATTTCACTGCTCTCTTGAAAAGAGAATAAATAAAATGGAAGAATCAAAATCATAGTATCTACAGAACAGAAATGGGATCATCATATGGAACAAATCATAGTATGGAATAATGATAGAACAGCACAGTAACTCACAAATTGTCATTCTGGAATTTAGGGGAGAAAAAACAGAATAAAAGCTTAGGAAAAAAATACATTCTTTTGTACTTATTTCCTACTGATGATTCCTATTATCTTTTTCATACTTGCATCAAATACAGCTTTGCTAAGTACACACCTACTTCAGCCAGCTGAAAAGCTTACAGACTAAATACACAAAACTAGTCAAGAAATCAATAATCAAAGTTAAAATTTGCCTCGTTTGCATCGTTTTAGACATGATTCAGTATGTGAAGCAATTTCTGGTTTGTTACTTTGCTTGTTTATTTTGCCTCCTTTTCACCAGGAAGTTACCAGGAATACAGAGTATTCACTGCTGTTGCTTATTCAGATCAATCTTTGAGATCCTTAACTAGCAAAAAGACTTTAACAATAAGTTTAATGCAACTCTTGTTCCTCAGAATAAAAATATATCATGTTGTTAAATAGAATTCATTATAGATTGATCTTGATGAAAAAGATTCTTCCCCAAAATTGAACAATTTCCAATCACTTGCCTGTTACATTATTCATCAACATAATAAAACAGCAAAAGAAATCATGGTTCAATAAGGGTAGCCTTAGAGAATTTCAGATATCTGCTTTACTTCCCCATACCTACCTGCCTCCAGTGAGAACACAGAAAAAGCATCTATGTATTGAAATTTATTTACTATCTAATTTATTATCAATCCTGTCTTTACTCCCAGTTAACATGGAAAACATACACAAATTTTGAATGAGAACATTGCACTACAGCAGTGTAACTACAAATAGGCACAACAAAACACAAAACTTCCAATGCCATTTAGGTTTTTTACAAGATACAGTAAACACTGGTCTCATATCTTTGCAACATGGTAGTGAGTGTATGTTTTCCTAATACAACACCTCTTCCTCATTACTTTCAAGTAATATATGCAGAGTTCCTCTGTAAAAAATGCACGTGACAATCATATCCAGAGTTCCTTTGCAGGATCAGCCAACTTACGTATCAAACTTAAAGAGAATCTGAACTTCTATTTTTTTAGAAAGCCCTACTTAGAAGACTAAGTTACTTTTTAAAAGTAGTTTTGAGTAGGAATTAAACATGAAGCTTGCAAACTTCCTAACAAAACAGGGTGACATTAATGGGTTCTAGTCCAATAACAGCTGGGATAACTGGAGGATACAGTAGGGTTAGAAATCTCCTGTATGTCAGGGGCCAAGGCAGAAGGAAAGACGGGAAAAAAAACAAACAAAAAACCCCCGCACACCCCACTCCCCCGGCTTTACTGGTTTTGCATTCCCACAATTCATTGCCACTATTGACATCACATTTTTAATTCTATGTAAACAAAATAAATATCCGTTATAGTCAGAATTCAACTTCCTTGTATTTAAGATGGGGCAGGGACTCAGAAAGGTGAACTGTCTTCCTAACCTTAGTGAAATGCACACTACAAGTTGTAAAATCTTACAGACACGTGTATTGTTGCTACCATAATCCAAGTTATCCCAGCCATCTATATAGAAATAAATGAGATACCACATCCTATTTATCCACTGTCAAGGAGAATAAATACCAGTTTTAGAAAGAATGACCACTCTAATCTAAACAAACCCTTGAGTCCTACCATCTAAAAGAGTATATCCTAGACAGGAAAAAAAAAATCCACCTTCAACCAGCACTGACAAAGATAAGCAACAGGCACCAATAGGAATGTCAATGTTCTAAGGAGTTTGTCGTCCTATAACTGCAAGTAAAAACTTACAGTTCTCTCCTACAATTTCTTCGTTGTCGCACTATAACTCTTCAGCGTTCTCATGCAAGTTCCTTGTTTCTACAAAGGAGCAATTTCTTCCCCAAAGTAACATTCTTCTCGACGAATAAATTTAGCAACGCATAGAGTATTTCCTCGGTAGGACAAGGAACCAAAATAAACTGTGGCTTCGAAAAGCCAGGCCCCCCCGACGCCGGGCGATGCCCGCTCAGTGCCTACAGCTGGTGTGGCACAGGTGTCCCGGCAGCGCACCTGAGCCCGCGGCACGGAGCCACAGCCGCTAAAGCACAGCCCGTGTTTATGAAGAGCAGCACCTTGCGTCAGCCGCTGCAGCAGCCCATGGCAGCCAAGGAAACTGGCAAACGCCAGGGCCAGAGCCGGCACGGCGGTGCCACGGCCCGGAACCCGCCCGGCCCTCAAAGCAGCGCGGCGGCTCCGCACCAGGAG
>WEKX01005725.1:58622-72299 GCA_013390025.1 Pitta sordida | reverse complement strand
AAAAAGGGAGAATTGGAAGATACTATGGAATGTTAAAAAAGTCTACAAAATGTTTTTTTTTAAAGTCTGTGGATAAAACAGCTACAAATATTTTACCTCAGTTTCAAACTCATACCTTTTTGATCAGCCAGCTCATGTTCCAGAAAACCATTATCAGTATGTGCTGGAAAAAGTAAGACAGGAAGATTAAGGACACCTAAAAATATCTGACACTACAGAATCATAAAATGATCATACAAAATGGAGCAACTTTTAAGTATTGTGTAAGTGAATGGAATTCATTCTTACCTCTATTCCAGAGGTTCACCATACCAGACTGGGAGCCCAGTTCTTGTTCTATGTGAGGCTGTTTCTCTGATGTCATGGAAGGGAACTCTTGAAATAATCTGCCCTATCACCACCTCCTGGTTCAATGCAGTTACCTAAAGCAGGTTGCTTAATATGTTGTTGGGACATTTCTGAATCTCTAAGGATGGAAACTCCAGAACCTCTCTATACAATATGATCCAGTGTTTGACCTCACAATGGATTCTTTTTCTTGTCTTTAAATGGTATTTCTTGCGGATTTGTGTTTCTGTCTATGGCCTGTTGTCCATCCACCGCATACCTCGAGTCTGGCTCCAGTCTTTATGTGGGGTAGGACTGAATGCATCCTCACTGAGTTTGCAGATGACATCAAGCTGAGTGATGTAGTTGATGCAGGGGGGAAGGGATGCCATCCAGAGGGACCCTGACAGGCTTGAGCAGTGGACCGGTGTGCACCTCATGAAGTTCAACAAGGCTAAGTCCTGCAACTCAGCATGGGCAATCCCCAATATCCAATACAGATTGAGGAATGAGGGGATTAGAAGATATGGAGCAGGATTGAAGGATAGATACTGGGAGGTGAAAAATTTGACATAACCCTGCAATATGTACTTGCCACCCAGAAGGCAACCATATCCTGGTCTGCATCAAAAGAAGTGTGGCTAGCAGGTTGAGGAAGGTGATTCTCCCCCTTTCCTCTTTGATTCTGTTATTCTATACACTACAAAGATACACATNAGGATGGTAAAGGGGCTGGAAGATAAGCCCTATGAGGAGAGGTTGAAGGAGCTGGGTCTGTTTAGCCTAGAGAAGAGGAGGCTCAGGGGTGACCTTATTGCTGTCTATAACTAAAAGGAGGTTGTAGCCAGGCAGGGGTTGGTCTTTTCTCCTTGGTCTCTGGGGACAGGACGAGAGGTCATAGTCTTAAGCTTAAGCAGGGAAAGTTTAGACTTGATATTAGGAAAAGGTTTGTTACTGAAAGAGTGATCCGAATACGGAATAAGCTGCCTGCAGAGGTGGTTGAGTCACCAACCCTGGATGTGTTCAAGGGGAGACTGGACGAGGTGCTGAGTGATATGATCTAGATGTAGAGGATAGGTTAGTTGGATTATAGGTTGGACTAGATGATCTTCAAAGTCCTTTCCAGCCTTATCTATACTGTGATACTATGGTACTGTGATACTGTGATAAAATCTCCCTTGGGCCTTCTCTTCTAAAGTAAACCCCAGCTCTCTTGGGTTTTCCTTCATTTAAGTAGCAATATATTTCCTTGACTCTACTGATATAAGCCTTAATTTCATTATTAAGGGTTGGTTTTGCATGTCAGTGATACAATGCCAGAAATAATTAGGAGATTAGAGAAGTAATCTCAGAATTCTAAAATCTTCCAGTTGCAAAGCCAACTGTATAGATTACTGTGTTGTGGTTTTGGTGTAGATAGAAATCTGGAATGCTGGGGACTATTTCTCATTTCAGTTCTGTTTTGTCCATAGTGGTGAAGGATTAGTCAAAAGTCAAGGTATTTGGGGGGGGGGGGTTTGTTAGTTGAGTTTTGTTTGGTTGGGTTTTTTTTGGGTTGTTTTTTGTTTTGTTTGTTTGTTTTTTCTGTTTTTGTTTTTTGAGTTGGTTGGTTGGGGGTTTTGTTTTTTCTTCATTTTGGAGATGACACGAAATTGGAAGTTGCTGCAGGCTTGAAATTCTTGTTGAGCCCTGTGAAATACAGGTGAGGAGTCAGTGATGTCTGGACTGCTCTAGCAGGTTTAGGTCACTGAAAAACTTCACATATAGGGATTAGTTTCCAGTGATTGTGTACATTAGTTATTCAGCTCTTTTCTTCCACACAAGGACACTGTATAGCTTTTAAAAATTCAATTTGCTCCTTAAAATAAGACTGTCCTGAAAATGTGATCTTGCCAAGGCCATTTCTACACATTTAGCAGGTGGCATTTACCAGCAGTGAATCAGTGTACCCTAGGGTCTGGAGCAGAACACAGAATGGTATGCACTTGTATGGATCTGGGGACAGGGTTTTCTGAAGAGTCTAGGGAAGATAAGTGCTAAAATTCTTTTTAATTTCTATAAGTTCCATGTGCCTAGTTCCTCTAAGAATCTCTCAAAAATCTGAATGTCATGACCGAAATCGTACAGTAAATTAGAATTTACCAATTTCCTTTAACTTTGTACAGTATATGCATATATAGATATCTTTTCTTATGGTTATTTTCTCTCTTCTGTTCTATTGGTACTTTCAATTGCCTGCCAAAGACGGTACTTTGCTTACTAATAGAAGTCTATATGCTTTAGTAAATATGAAGGCAGAATTTATTGAATTGATTAAAAGACTGAGTAGATTTTGAAGAGTGAAGTGTAAATAACCAGAAAGCAGTGACATAACTGCAATATTTTAACACATTTTTTAGAAGTATTTCCAAAGGAGTTGGTCATCCAAATCAGCAGCATACCACAGTTTTTACTCCCTTTTTCAAGTGATTTGACAGAAGCTGTAGGCAGATTAAGGCTATTTATAACAAGTTATAGCAGGTAAAAAGACATTTTGTGCCATAGTGTTTCAAGATAGGATGGGAAGGAAAAATATTTCTTACTGAAATTGCAAAATAACTTGTTGGAAGCAAGTGACACCCTAGAACCAGTTACCATAAAAAGGCTTGTCTTGTGTAATCCTTTTGTCAAGAATTTTCTGTTACAGAGTTACAAATCCGGACTTGATGACTAGTATTTTTCTTTTGAAAATTGTGAAATTTGAAAAGTAGAGTCACATATATTATCTTATTTCTCAATTTTCATTAATAAGGCTTTACAGGTCTCTGTGGTGGGCAGCAATCAGAGAAACCTTTGTCAATCTTTGTGGTTACAAATAAAGGTTTGTCGTAGATGTCTGACAAGACACTTAAAAATCTCTGCATGGAGTTCAGCTAAAATGCTTCATGTAGATAAACTTATTTGTTTTCTCTTTTGTCATACCAGTTGCATCATTCTACTGTGCAGAACTGCTGCACCTTCTAACCAGCAAACACAGGTCAAGTAATTTGTGACTAATGGTTGTCTCATCTTACATGTGAGAAAAACGTTTTCCTGATGTCCACACAAGTCCTGTGCTCACCAAGCCGACCAGACTATATTTAACTCAGTGTTAACATTGTTACTGAGAGTGTTAATACACTTTGCCTGTCAGCACGGCCTTAACTGATCTGTCCATCATTAAATCTGTAATCTGAATACTAAGAGGCATACTGTGTTTAGTGTCCTTTGTTTTAAAAAGAAATAGTTTCATACCATTGCATTTAACCTTATGATGTTTCTGTTGTTTATTAGGATAATGAATACAGATGAGGCAGAATTGGACCTTTGTGAGGAAATCTCCAAATATCCTTCAATGCTATAGCAAGAAGCGGTGATTACTCAGCAGATGGTGCTCTTTTGTTTCAGTTAGTTATCAGTTATTGTCATGTGAGGAAACTCGGTTGTTTGTTTTCTTTTAACCAAGCAAAATCGAAGTCCTGGTTCAACCTGATCAGAAAATGGAAAGTGTATTTTGAAAAATAATATAAAAATCAGATTCTTATATGTAAGATTGACAACTGGAAACCAATTTATGATTGTCATGAAACAGTAAATTAAGAGCTTGATTTCCTTGGGAATACTGGATAATTGAGATACTGCTACGTTTCAGTGTATAGATTTAGTTTCTGAATGTCATGGGTCAAGTAAGGCGACAGGTAGCACAGTGGCAGTCAGCATAGCTGTGTGGTGCAGAGTATGTGCATGAAATTATTACAATCACTTGGTATTTTAGAAGCAAATTTTAACAACTGTACTGAAATGGAGCAGAACAATATTTCTTTCATTTATACTTCCATACCTGTAATGTATCTGTATCTAAGCTAACAGCCCCTGATAATACTCTTGTAACAGGTTTTATATGTGATAACATATTGAGAATTTATTTCCAGAATGGATAGAGTACTGCAGATCCCTTGCTGGCAGTATAATGTAATTTCTTGCCGTATTTTAACAATTTTTCCAGTAGATGGCAGTAGGTGCTTAGTAGCTGATAAATTAACACCGTCATAGTGCACTGTATAAACATAAAGCAGTAAACCCCAAATATGTACCTATGCAGGTAGTTAACACATAACTGATATGTAATTGCATCTGTTACATGTGTGTCACCTGTTTTCCATACCTGAACATGAAACCTTTTCTGAGTACGTATTTTCCTTTTGATTCTATTGGTTTGCTTAGAATTATGTGACAGTGTAAAACCAGTAAAGCTATTATGAGGCTACTAAGGGCGAAGGACAAATGTATCTCAAAGTGTGCTCGGTTCTGAGGTCATTAGAAATTGCCTATGTTTGAAAACTCTTGTGGGTTACTTTGAATTNAGCCCAGAACTGCACACAGTACTCAGATTAGAATGCTATGTTGTAAATTATCTGGCATTCAACTATGCTCTTATTATTGGTATTTTACCCAGATTTTTAAAAACCCAAACCAGTATGTATGGTTCTGCATTGCAAAATGCATCATACTGCAAGACTGTCAAAACCGCTGTTTTTCTGTTATGTTTTGATGCTTGTAGGCTTTCCATTCATGTTATCTTTTTGCAGTGAGGGATGAGAGAGGCATGGATACAGCGATGCTGAAGTTACACTGAATTTCTTTATTGAAAGTTTGTGTGATTCTTATACAGGTGTGCACTCTATCATACTACTTGTTTTTCAGTCTATTCTAAGAAACCTGTTTTTCTAACTGAAAACTAACTAGATTCACACGGTGGCATTATCTATATTTTTTCAGACCTCTGTATATTCTTAGCCCAGGAAACAATGAACGATCCTGTCCCTTGGGGCAGTTTGTTCACTTGTGAGCTGTTTAATACTTTTCAATGATGTGATGCTTTTTAGCTGAATTACCTGAGAAACATGATTTACCCTACAATTCCCCTTTTTTGGTTTTTTGTTTGTTTATTGCACTATACAAGCTATCTATGACAAAGATGCATCACGTGTATCATTTTAACAACAATTCCAAGAAGCGCGAAGAAAATCACTGTGAACAACAGTCCCAAGCCTAGGAATGCCCAAGTCCTCAAATTTAAACCAGTAAACCAATTCTGTGGGTTACACATGACAAATCATTTCTCTATGCATCTAGTACAGAATTTGTCTGTATCTGCTGCAACTGTCTCAGCTGGTTTTGCAATTGATGTTTTAATGCATCTAGTCTTCCATGCAAGTTTGAATTGAAAGCCCCTTATACTTGTTTCCTTACCATGTCCCAGCTATATTCACTTTGATTCCATGGCAAGGAGGTCACACGTTTCTTTGTTATGATATTCCCAGTCACACTGTAAGGAAACGTACTAGTAAGGCTTCTTGCTTATCTCTCAGCCATTTGGTGTCGTTATTGAGCAGTGGCATTTCTCTGTTAATGTTAATAGTCGAAACAGTAGAGGATTCAACAAATGTGCCCAATACACGAGTGGAGATGGGTATGGTGAACATAGTTACAAGAGCTAACACCACAGAAACCTTCATTGCTTTCAAGTCAGTCATTCTGGGGTTTAATTCTTTTTGCTGGCGGCCAATACTGTCCTGTAGGGAGTTAAATGCAGCCATATCCTCAGCCCCATGTCAGCAGCTGAACTGGACCTTTCTACACATTATCATGTAAGTCCTCATACAACATCAAGGGACTGATGGCTGCCTTATCCAGGGTTTGCTGCAAACGCTGCTCAGTTAAAAGAGAATCAAAGCTGGATATATCCAGAAAATTAAGAACAAACAAAGCTTTTGCTAATTGTTCATGTGAAGAGAACCCTGGCAGGATTCCCCTTTTTTGTTTTTAAAACATATGTGTCAATGTTAGATGCATGCATTCCACAATACTCTGGCCAGTAGGAGAATGTGAAATTTCAGTTTAATGTGCAAGTCCTCAAGTATAAGCAGGACCATAGTCAGTCTCAATCTCCTTTGGAAGGCCCATGGTAGTGATGGCACGTAGTGAATGCTGGCAAAAAGCACCTCGCAAAGAGATTTACTGTTCTGAAGATAAAATTCATGAGAAGTCTTTGCTTGCTTCAGGACATCTGGATCATGTGCAACTGCAGTTAATAAGTCCACCCTGCAATTCCCGTGTATTATAGGTCTTGGTAAATTAGTATGTGATCGAACATGCAATATAAAATTTCCACACTCTCTGTTAATACACAAGAAATAAACTGTGAAAAAAGATTAAGCTACATTGTATTGTCAACCATCATAACATAGGCTCTGTCAAATCTCTGTAAAATACCAAAAAAACATAATACGAAATACGAATCAGTTACACTGCTTACACTTTCATCATGAAGAGTGGTAAAGCTTGAATAGCAACATGTAAATTAATAGCAACACGTAAATTAACCCATGATATGAACACAAATCACTTTACGACAGGTGACTTGAGATGATGTTAACAGCTTCAGTTATCCAGAATCACAACGATTAGACAATTCAATCATAAGAATTGATCATGTCAAACACATATCCACAGTTTCCAGGCAAAATACAAAAATTTCACCAAATGACCTTAAACTTATCTTAACTAAAGTAAAGCTATGGCCTTAATTCAAAACCTCAGGTACAATGAATTCACCAAAAAATTAATCACAGCATCAGACTTCAGGTATCTTCACCTGACTTTAAATCGAAAACCTTAAACTGAAAGTGTAACCAGAATACTGAAAAAACTTCTTAGCCTAACTTAAACCTGATCTTAAACTTGTATAAAAACTTCACACAGATTCAAACTCAATCTAAACCTGAATCCAATGTCAAGCCTAAAGCCATCTATAATTACAATAACATTCTTTGCTCAATCTAGTCTTAAACTGAAACTTATCTGCAAGCATAGCAACACTTAAACCTAAACTTGTCAACAATTATATCACCACTTAACTTAGCATAACCTTTAATTTTAAACTTGTCTCTAGCTATACTAGGCTTCTAGCTTAAATTTATCTACAATTATCTTAATCTAGACAAAATTTAAAATTAACTCTCTTAGCTTCTTAATCTGAACTTTAACTCTCTTAGTTTAACTCAAATAATAGTGTCTTAGGTTAGCATTATGTGGTAAATGCATCTTAGTATTTTGTATTCCATATTGCTGTTTTAAAACGGCATTGTCTGTAGCACCCTTTCTGCCCCCCCCTGCTAAGATGGTAAATCCTGGAATTTGAGGCATTTCATCAGGAGGAGGAGTAGTTCTGGGGGGAGCGATGGGCAAGCAGCAGCTCAGCAGCCCAGCTGATGAATTGCAGCTATATCTCGTTTTTCCCATTTTTTTTTCTTGGGACTCTGAGAAACGGAACTCATCTCCCATACACACATCTGAACTGAAACAAAGAATCTCAACTATCTGCATCAGAAGGCTCTACATCTAGCCAGGAAAAAGGTTTTGGCCCTTCCTTCCCTTACCCCCTCCCATTTGGGAGAGGAAAATATCAGACAGTGTCGGACTGAAAGCAACGGTTTTTGTTTTCTCTCTCTTGCTGTTCCTTAACTCCCAGGAGGAGAGTTTTTAGTTATAAATTTGTGTACTTCAGTTAATAAATAATTTTTTCCATTTTCTTCTTCACTTTCCTTTGAGGAGAGAAATCAATTTAATTGGAATTGGTGGGTAGAAAAAATCTCACTCTAAACCGCAACAAATAGTCAACTCAATTCAACTTAATAACTCAAAAAATAGCCAATTTAATTTAACTTAATCTTCTCAATCCAAACTGACTTAGAAACCTGGGCTTATCCAGAATCTTAACTTCAAACGTTACTTGTAAATTTAATCATCTCAACTTGAACCCGAACAGAAGTGTCCCAACTCCGCCTTATCTAAATCAATTTAATTGGAATTGGTGGGTAAAATTATCTGATGTTAACTTAAACCTGACTTACACTTAACCAGAATTGTGTTAACTCAAACTTAACTGGAATCTTTTTTAATTCAAACCTGTCCAGAAATCAAACTAATCTGAAATTAAACTGAACTTACATTTAACCAGAGTGATCTTAACTTACCCTTGACTTAAAAATTAAACTTTACTTAAACTTGACCAGAAATACTTAACTTCTCAACTTAAACGTAGCAACTTAAACTCGACTTAAACAAAATTAAAAGTAACTTAACTGAAGCTGAACTTTACCTTTAGCCAGAATCATCTTAACTGAATTCCAACTTAAACTCAGCTGAAATGTAACTTAAAGTCAACTACACTTAACTGGATTTAAACCCTGCAACATAAATATAACTGAAACTGAATTTGAATTATTATGACTTGACCTAATTTGAAATTATCTATCTTAATTATCATCACTGAGACTTATGACTTGTAACTTAGCCAGAATTGTACTAACTGAAACTTAACTTGAATTAAAATGTGTATACAAGATCTTTAAATTCCCTATATGTGTAAATCAACCACAAGTTCACAGGTTATTCTGAGTTGGAAGCGACCCACAGGATCATCTAGTCCAACTCCCAAGCGAACGCCCACCCAGGGATCAGGCCCACAAGCGTGGAACCACGGGCACCGTGCTCCATCCATCCAAGCCTCCCACCATCTACACCATGTCACTGAGCTCCTCATCCAGTTTTCTCTTAAACACCTCCAGGGATAGCTATTCCACCACCTCCCTGGGCAGACCATTCCACTGAGAGAGCACTCTCTCTGTGAAAAAACTCTTCCTAACATCCAGTCTAAACCTCCCTTGGCGTAGTTTAAGGCCATGTCCTCTTGTTCTGGAGTTGTCAGCCTGAGAGAAGAGATTCACACCCACCTGCGTTCTGTATAGTGCTAAAAAGGTAGCAGTCACTTATCAAAATTACAGATATCAGGAGATGTCAAGTTCATATTACTGTTAAAATCTGTTCTAGTTATTATAGTGTAACTGGCTACAATGACAGGCCAAAAAGGGTGTCACTCTTGTGTCAGTGCCATCCTCACTACAAGATTCTTCAGGAAACATCTCAACAAGGCCTACACTGCTCCCTAGGCCATGGCCTCATGTTGGTATCAAGAGACAGCTTCTTCATCTGAGGGATTGGGCTCCTTGTCAAATCTCCGTAGCTCCTAAGAAGGCCTGCTAAAAACAAAACACAGACATCTCCTTCTCCATGCTAACACCCGACTCAGTACAGCATTCAGCATACAAGGATTGTAATATTGTCTGTTTTAAGTTCCTGTAAAAGGAGAGGCAAATCTGAAAAGTAATTTATTGACCCGATTCAGACACATGATAACCTTTGAGGGATGAGCACCCGTCATCACTCAGTTCAAAAATGACAGATACATACCCTTCAGACACCATCAGTCACTGCCCCTTTAAAGCAGAACTGAGGCAGAGTCAGTGCCCGGAAAGTTCACAGAACAAATCATGGTTGTGAGAGTCTGACAGTTGTGTGTGAGAAACTTTTGTGTCACGGTGAGATGACATTCCCCTGCACATACTGCTTTCCACACTGAGGGCATACTGTTGTTGGCTTATGCTGTGTATTGAAATGTGTACCTACCTGTGGACAATTTCCCAGGACGTGTATGTCCTGGCCACAAAGAAGATATTTATCTCCTGCTTTGCTCACTGTAAGGTGTTGTGCTTTATATTGTTCCACAGTGACAGAAGTGCAAGTGTTACCAAATGATTTATCAGCCCCCTGGATGTGCCATATCTTGTGAAATGTTGTGAGAGCCAAATGATGCTTCTTGTAAAAAGGTGTTTAGAAGTCGCACCTGAACAACAGGAGAAGCCAATGGTCCCTCATCCATCATCTGCTCTGGGGTGATTGGGCAGTCTAGTTGTGTTGTGGAAAGCTCTCAGAACTCAGCGTACAAGACCAAAAACTGAGTAGTTGTTAGTCTGCTTAAAAATCAGTTTCCAATCATGTGGCAACACAAGATATGGTTCTGCAACAGTTTCCAACATATTCTCCATGTAAGATAACTATAAACCATCCCCAGCAACTGCACACTGCAGTTCCTCAATGAAAACATAACCACATCCGCTCTCCAAAAAAGGTACAAGATTGATTGATGGCTGGCTCATGTTACCATGGAGCAGATCCGCCGGAGGGGGCGGCAGGCACAAGGTAGCGGCGGCGTGTGATAGTGGCAGATCCCCAGTCGTTGGCACACCCACCGGACCGATAGATGACAGTTGCAGGGCATATGGCAGCAAGAAATACTATTCTGCATTCACAAACTGAAAAACCAGCAAGATTTCTGGCGCAGATGGAGTGATGTCACTGGCTCCCATCACAATTACAGTGAAGCCAGCTGCTCGTGGTGCTGTTGGAACCATGCCAATGGCTGCAGCAGCGGGGCCAGGACACCCCTGAGCCGCATGGCCAGTGGCTTCTGGTGTGGTCGGAGCCATGGCAGGTGCTTGCCACACTGGCCTAAGCAAACCATTTTCCTGTGCTGGATGCCCGAGTGCAGAAACGAATGGACCTCCCGACTTGCAGGAGTCGCGGCGTTTGAGTGGTAGATTTTAAAAAATCAGAATTTCTGCGCATCAGGACTGTGCTAGGCAGTTCGACTAGATGGGCACTCTCCTCTGCATGCCTGTCCCTTTGTGAATGTCAAGTGCATGGATTCGGTGGCAGCCACTGCCAATAGAAACCAAGAACCAAAGTTAGAAAGTGCTTCATTGGCTTGTCATGGCTGCAAGCATCACAGCAGAGCATAAACCAATGCCCATGTACTGATGCAGTCTGGACTAATGCAGCCAGTCACTTGTGCTGCGTGCAGCTGTGTCCTGACTTTCCTCCAGTCCCTTAACTCATACGTTCCCGTAGCAAAATACCAAAGGTAATTATGTACGATCCACAGTAATAAAAGTTTAACGTTATGAGGGGTCATCTGATTAGCCCTGTTCTTTCATAATGCATATTAGTGCATCGTGATGGAGACATAGCGCAGCGTGGTCCATTGTGTTGAGAGTCCCTGGCCATGCCCCCACTTGAAGCATGCAAGATACTTGCCATTCAGAGGGTGAGAGACGCATTGCAGTGAGCTGACCGTAGAACTCAAAACCTCTGCATATGGCTAGGATGGGGAGTTCACCATAGAACTTGAAACCTGCAATGGGGAGTTCACTGCAAAACTCTATGGAATCCTTCACCTGGAGTTCGATACCCTATTCCAGGGCACCATTTGCAGTGAGGGATGAGAGAGGCGTGGATGCAGCGATGCTACAGTTACACTGAATTACTTTATTGAAAGTTTTTGCGATCCTTACACAGTTGTGCACTCTATGTTTATCATACTACTTGTTTTTCAGTCTATTCCAAGAAACCTGTTTTTCTAACTGACACACTGCAGGTGGTGTTTACTAACTAGATTCACACAGTGGCATTCCCTATACTTTTCACATTTCAGTATGTTCTTAGCCCGAGAAGGTAATCCTGTCCCTTGGGGCTGTTTGTTCACTTGTGAGCTGTCTTATACTTTTCAATGGTGTGACGCTTTTTAGCTGAATTACTTGAGAAATGTGATTTTTCCCTACACCTTTTTTGTCCTACAGGAATGCTACAGAAATTGTTATTTTGCTGCTTAAACACTGTCCTGAAAGGCTTTTACATGGTTGTGCCTAATTCATAGGGAGTTTACAAACCAGAGCTCTTGGTGCTTCATCTGCCATGTATACATTGGATGGAGCCATATATTGAGGCTTGGAGATGATCAATTTTCATCAGATTGATCTGCATTACTTTAACTGATCTGCAGTTATACATACAGTTACTACGATGCAGATGAAGGAATACATTGGTCTAAATCTCATTTTATCAAATATCTCATAAGTAGGTTGCAGAGTTACTACGATCTGGTATTTTTATGACAAGTTTGATTGTATCTTGCTAACTGGACTTTGATAGTCTCAACACACTTCCCTACCCCCACTACACTGAAGAATCAACCTGAACCACAAGCAGAAGACCACAAGTCAGTGCATGAGGCCAAATTCAGTAAATAGAAATTGGGTGCCATTTAAGAGTTGGACTCGATGATTCTTGTGGGTCCCTTCCAACTCAGAATATTCTGTGATTCTGTGATACAATGGATTTAAACTTCAGTTTAGAGGGGTAGGGAGGTTTAAAAAGTAATGGCTCTAACACATTTTTCTAACTTTTCTTTTTCCCCCATGGATTAAGTACTTTCCTACCACCTTTCCTGCACCCTGGCTTCTATTCATCTGTCCTGCACACCATTTGTTACCACTTCCCTATTTCTGTAAGTACACACAAACAGAAACAGCATCCCACTCTGCCGTGGATCATTGTGCTTCCTCTCTTCCTTTCTGCCCAGTTGACTTCTGATTATCTGAGAAGGGTGATATCCAGGAGTCTGTTTTAAAGACAGACATATAGAGAGACTCTGTAAGTGATATCCTTGAGAGAATCGAAGAGAACATATAACTCTCAGCTTTTCACTAATAAACTGTCAATATGTGTCTTTACAATATTCACAGGAACAACCAGAATCTCAGTGGTCATTCATTTCATTCATTTCCCAACTAGGCCAGCTAGTTTTTACTGTGCTGTGTCATATCCCACATGAGGAGTAGCTATACTTGTGAGGAAGGTAACTACAGTCATACACATATGTGCATATGCGCGTACTCAGAGCCTCAGAAAAAGCACTCCTGCCAGTGTTAGCTGCTGGAGTTAAAGGGAAAAAACCCCGACTCTCAGGCTCCTTTCTGGTGTAAGGAGCCCAGCTGAAGTGTTCCAAAGTTGCCATAGGCATTTATTTGCCATATAAATGTTTGACCTGTATTCACGGATTAAAGGTTTTGTGGGACCCATGGGAGACCTGTAATCACAGAATCACAGAATATTCTGAGTTGGAAGGGTCCCACAAGGATCATCAAGTCCAACCCCTAAGTGAATACCCATACAGGGATCGAACCCATAACCTTGGTGCTATGAGCACCACATTTTATTTATCTGAGCTAACTGCAAGGTCATGTCATAATTTTTATTTTTAATTTTTTATAACCTAACTCCCCATCCCATCATCCCATTAACTAGACCATGTCAATGAGTTCCTCATCCAGTCTTTTTTTAAACATGTTCTGGTTTGAATGGGTTTTATTTCTCTGGCAGCAAGGGGGGCAGACTGAGCCTCTGCTGCTGCCAGTAATTCAAGGTCAGAAAAGCAGACAACGGCATCTCTGTGAACAACATATGACAGAAAAAAAAAAAGTTAGTAACAGAAAGTAGACGGTCGGGTCAGGACGTGTGCAAGAAGCTGAAAACTATGAAGGCACCCCCAGGCCTACTAGAGAAGGGGTAGGAATGTTCTTCCAGGCATCC
>WEKX01005725.1:38158-57603 GCA_013390025.1 Pitta sordida | reverse complement strand
CACACCCACCCGACTGCAGCCTCTCTTCAGGTAATTGTAAACAGCAATGAGGTCACCTCTGAACCTCCTCTTCTCCACACTGAACAACTCCAGCTTCTGCAGTCAGGCCCCATGGGGCTTGTTCTCCAGTCACGTCACCATCCGTGTCACCGTTCTCTGGACCCTCTCAAGCAGTTCAACATCTTTCTGAATCTGGGGAGACCAGAACTGGACACAGTACCCAAGATGTGGTCTGACCAGTGCCAAGTATAGGGGAAGAATAACTTCCCTAGTCCTACTGACCACACTATACCTGATAGAGGCCAGGATGCCATTGGCCCTCTTAGCCACTTGGGCACACTGCTGGCTCATATTAAGTTTTCTATCAACCAATATGCTCAAATCCCTCTCCATTTGACCAATCTCCAGCCACTCATCCCCCAGCCGCTAATATGGCGGTATGACTGTATTTCTGCTTTTTTCCTTGTAGCTGTAATGCCATGAAGAAGAAAGCACAGGGAGAGAGAAAGGATAGTGAATGATCTTGCAAAGGCAAATAATGTCTTGATATATGCAGCAAGACAGTCACTTGAATGTAGACTATCCTATAAGAGCCTAGGCCAAGATTTTTATAAGATTAGTTTTAATTTTTTGATATTGCTATCTGTTGAATGAGAGTTGACTTTTTAGGGTTTTGTGTCATTGATTCTCTTTTTATTTCATCATCACCAGAACATATTCAAAGACTCTGAAACAAGAGAAAAACTTCAACCTTGATACAAGAACTTTATTACAAACTGTGCATCAATGTGCAGCAAAAATAACAGTAAAAGTGATAAAACTTAGCAAATCTGATTAAGCTATGATAAACAGTATATTATGCCAAGACTTGTAGCATTCCTAAGACATGTCCTCTATGAAAAAATGTATACTGATGAAAAGCTGGTATTTGTGTCAGTGTATGAGTAGAGCACATCCCTCATTTTTGGCATTTATATCATCTCACTGAGTTCTCCTTTCTGACTTGTTATGTTTGCTTTTCTCCTACTCCATTGTGCAAGATTCTCTCTTCTTTGCTCTCCTGAGCTACTGCAAAACACATCAAGGAGTAATTGCAGTGAACATGTGTTTTTTTCCTCTAGAGTCTCTTTCTTTCAGTCTTTTAGATGTACCACTGTATTATTTCTTGGTCTTTCCTATATATCCCATTACTGTAAGTAATATGCAGTCCAAACACTGATATTTTTCTCTCTTTTTAAACCTTGGGATATAGAGTAGAAAACAACCCCAAACATTTTTACAATTAATAGATTTCCTTGACTTAGAGAATGCCAGCTATGTGAAATGATTTGTTTTTGACTGAGCCCAAAGCCACAGGCTTCCTTTGCAGGTGATCCTGATTCACAGGTTACTCTCTTCTGTGTGTTGGCAACAACTACCTGTATTCATCACAATTTATTCCAGATTGTCTGACTTCACTTTGAAAAAGAAGTAGGGTTATAAAAGCAAGGCGATAATAAGACTAATAGAAGAGCAACTTTGCTAGTGACAGAGGAACTTCAAGGTTGAATGGATTTGTAATGTAAGTACATTGGTCAGGCTCACTGGGCAGTGGACCTACATACAAGCTTTGTACAAATCATGCCAGACCATGAAAAGTGAGTGGAGTCCAGCACCAATGATCACAGATGTACCACATGGTGTCCTGTTCTATCTTCTGTGGTAAGCCTGATGAAGGCAAGATGGGTTACTGGAGAGCAGCAAACATCCTGCAATAGGCCATTTCCATGAGGACACTGCAATTGTAAAGGCAAAGTCTTCCTTCAAATGAAAAGTCTTCCTTCTAACCACTCCTTAGATGCCTTTGGCTGCTGGACCAGCTCCCACATTCTCATGGGTATCTTCCACATTCCCCCAAACATGGATCCTACTATTTCACACACAGTATTGAAGGTTTGCTTCTCTGAATGGCGAAAGAGAGAAGGCAGAAAAGTTGTGCTGACCTGACCTCAGGCTGGGTACCTGCTCAAAACAGGCCTATGGAAAGCAAGAGAGCTCCTAAGCAAGACATGGCAAGCTGTCCAAAATGTCAAAATGATTTGCTGTCACCCTGCTTCGTGAGAACTCAATTGCTTCTAGATGCCGTGCAACTTGCCAGACTGGATGAATATTGCACCATCAATTACATATTTCCAGTGAATGCTGTATCTTTCAAGTTGTTATTAAACTAAAAATGTGACAGGCCTTTGGCTTCTAGACTAATCCTTTCACACAAATTCTATACAGTTGGCTAAGTCTGACCTTTGTGACATTGATAGTGTCAAGTTACTGTAGCAGAAAGAGAACTTAAACTTTGGCAGACATCAAGAAGTTATCCACTGCCACAACAGACTGACCTTTCCCACTCTGTTGAAGTGTTTATTTCATGTGCGCACACATCTTGATTTCCTGGAAGAAATATTTAGAATACATGTAAACTTTGTTGGAATGCACTGCTTGTTGTGGAGATGATAGTGTTTCTCTAGGAGTATAAATTCATGTTTTTTGTGCAAAACACTTAGCTACTCAGATAAGTAAGTAGGTTACTATATGCAGGCAGGAGTAGTTGGCTTGTACAGGCTAGCTCGTCTTGCTAGTTATGGTCTCTAACCACTCCCTAGCGTTTTCATTCATACTGTTTATCCTGACCACATCCAAGCTTATTTTACTGTGAGCTTCACTGATGAAAAGCTGGTATTTGTGTCAATGTATGAGTACAGTACATCCCTCATTTTTGGCATTTGTATCATCTCACTGAGTTCTCCTTTCTGGAGTATGTGAACAAATATACTGCTCCAGGAAAGATGATGAGTTTCTTATATTCCAAAAAGACTGGCTGTGTGATCACAGGGTCACAGGATATTCTGAGTTGGAACGGACCCACATGGATCATCTCGTCCAACTCCCAGTGTTTATCCCATGTGATAAACATTACTTAGTTTGAATCAGAATTAAAAGTCCTGCCTTACTGTAGGAGTGTTATAAATGCAAAAATTCCATAAAAGTATTTTCTTATATAGTATTTTGAAGAATGCATTCTGGTTATTTTTCTTTGCCCTCAGAAAAAAAAAAATTAGCAGCTCAGAGTAGTTTTATGCTATAAAAAGTTGGATTATTCCTAAATGTCACAAGTGAAGCAGAGGAGACAGAAAGATGCCTTGGCTGAACAGGGATCTTCTCTTGGAAATAAGAGAGAAAAGGAAGATGCATATTTGTAGCAGCTGCCCAGGGCACACCTGACACCTCAGGCTAAAATAAATAAGGAAAGAGACGAACTTCGCAAGGCAAGGGGGCAGACATTAGCACCTTCATGCCCAGCTGAAGAGGTCCTCTCTGCTAATGGGCCCTCATGGACCCTCATGGACCCCATTGCACTTGCATTATAAGCAGTTGCAATGACCTAGACCATCAAAGATTCCAAAAATATCCCATGACTCACAAAGTTAAACCACCCATTGTGAAACTCCCCACCCTGGGGGAGGTACTGGCATTACCACCTGAACCTGAGCATATATAATCTTCAATTTTGGGACTTCAGGTACACCTTGTCGGATCCAGAGGAGGAACAGAACTTTGACAGAACTGCGATCATGATCCTGGCCAACAGGTTTCCTTCCCTTCTACTTTGCACCCAGGGGGACTATGTGGTGCTTAGCACAGGGCCTAACAAGCACTGTGCTGTTCTTGTCCCAGGATGCTGGGTTATACTCTGTCGTTGTAGGTTAAAACTAGTTTTCTCTGTATCATTGTATTTATTGTAATATCTTTACTAAATTGTAACTCTGACTTGTAATTTTTCTTAAATTGGGTTTATTTCTCTTGCTGGTTTACTTTTAAACCAGCACAAATAATTATGTAGACAAGTCACTAACTTGTATCCTTTCAGGAGTAAGGAAAATTCCTGCTATTGTTTTTGCAGCAATAAAACAAAAGATTATTTTACTTAAATGGAAAAAAAAATGTGGAACTAGTGTTCAACTCAACTAGTTGAGTAATTCACTTAGTTTGCAAAATCAAAAAAGCAGCCAAGGACTTCTGCTTGAGAAATAAAATAGTGCTTTTCTTCAATTGTAGGACTGATACGTTCACAACGGTGCAACACAGATTAGAGCTACATTAGAGTTTAAAGATTTAGTCTCTCTACCTCTCTGTGTGGATATGAAATGCAGCATGTTTAGTTTTGTTTAACAAAAGATATTTGTATAGCAAAAGACCTTTGTTTAGCACCATCATAATTTCAGAAAGAATGTATGAATCTGGTGTCAGGGTTTTTCATGAGAACTTGATACTTTAACCTTTATTTTTCCATCTTTCAACAAGAGGCAAAGCCTTATGAATGTTTCTCTGCATCAAATGTCTGCCTTTGAATGAGAACTTCTTGATTTACTACACTAAGCAGAAGAGATCCAGCAGTCTAGATATGTCTCCCAGTAGAAACTTAGGATTGTTATGGAAACATTTCACCCACAATGGGACATGATGAATCACAGTGCTGGCAATTTGTTAGTCAGCTTCCATTGGAAGGTGTGAGATTTGGTGAGAGGGGAATTGATAGGATGTCTTTGCTAAATGATATTCTTCCCCACTGTGCTGTCTTCTCATAAAAGTATGTATTTCAGGAATTTCTCATTCCTGTATACTAAAAGGCCTCTTCAATTACACAATTCAGTTCCATTTTAACATTTTAGCTAGCTTAAAAAGGAATGCATTTTTAAACTTTCACATGAACTGTATTTGAACATTGCCAAGTCTGCACAGACTAGCTTCAGCTTCAGTCCTTTCTGAGGGTTTCATTGCAAGATGTATGAATTGTTACAGGGCACTGTCAGTTGACTAAAACATGAAAATTAGTATCTTCTTACATTCTAGTACCAGGAATATAATTCACTGATGTCTAGTAAGACAATAGATAACACATTCGGTGATTCAGATAAAACCTAGGCTGTCCCTGGTACAGAGTTTAATACTTTCAAAAATATTATACATAAGCATTAGTAAGGAAACTGCTGTTATGCAAACACTGTTATATCCTCTGCAACAATTAAGAAGTATGAAGCACTTATAATTTTGCTCACATGTGCACATACAGACACATCCTCTTCTACAAGAGTCTAAATGGCCGTAGAATTCCTGCATTTTTGGATCAGTTTGTTTCAGATACAAGTTTTGAATACCCCACCTAACTTGCGGGAAATCCTTTCTCTGTGTTTAGAGATGGGGTTTTTTGTGTTTACTTCACGCAAACTGAGAACAATGGTGTCTTTTTTTTTAATTCTTTTAATCTTTCGGAATCTTTAGAGGCCCCACTGCTCTGCTGTCTCTAGGTCACTTAGATAGTTTAGCTTTTCCCAGTTGTGTGTACTGTAATAGATAGTTAACAGTTTTTAAAGCTGGCTGAAGGATTGTATTTTTATAGAAAAAAAGTGAAAAACACTCAACTTTTCTAGATGCAGTTTTTCAGCTGATATTACTTTTCCTAAGGTGCATATTAATGGCAGAGGGATGAGGTTTCACTTCTTGCATCTTGTGACACAGTATCTTGTGACACATCACAATGTGTCCTGCATTAAGTTAAATGACAGGGACATGCTTCTGCATTGGTCCCATATAATTTAAGACAACCGACACACCCTGATTAAAGCCATCCCTCCTTAGGATCTGTAGTTTCATAAACAATGACCGGGATGGGGAGCGGGGCTGGTCTGCTCTCAGCCCTGAAGTAGTCAGTGACTTCAGGCAATCCACTCTTATCTCATTGTATCTTGACTTGTAAATAATAATGAATTAGACTTCTTCCCACAGCATAATAAAAAACTCTGCATAAGATCTGAGTAAGAGTATTGTTCAGCTTCTCATTTTTTAAAAATTCAGAGTCTGATCTGGCAGTCACAAGTGCTCTTTATCCCAGGGACTTTATATTAAATGAAATATGCTTGGGAATATAGGTAGAAACAGAAATATATCACAGAATCACAGAATCACAGAATATTATGAGTTGGAAGGGACCCACAAGGATCATCTAGTCCAACTCACCATCTAACACCNACTAGATTCTTTATAGATCAAGTTTTTAAATTTTGATTTTTAATTCGATTATAATGTGAATTTGTGATGTACAGATGATGAATGGGAAAATGTTTCTATTCAGAAGAGCTGCAACATTGATACTAGAATATTTACAAGTCACGATGTACATAAAACCTTGCAAGAAAGAATTTGTTTCATTTTTTAGAAACCACTTATTGCCCATAGTCACATGTATAATGCTAGAACCTAGCTCATGAAAGTGAACTTCAAATTCTTTTTCATTCATGTGTTGATGAGAAGTATTATGCAATTCATCTAGGAAAATGGAAAGTGATCTTAAAGGCTTTCTAAACTATTAGTTCTTCACTAGAATGTAATTCATGTATGTCTTAACTGATTTTGAATCTGATCTTTTCTTTCTGCCAGGTTATTTTTTCCTGCCTGTAACATGACCTAAGTGTGCCTGATAGACCCAAAATTTAGGTCTGATGTGGTTTTGCTGACATTTCTGTTGTCCTTTAAATTCTTTATTACAAAGTCTGTGCCAATACTGAATTGTAGTGAAGAGACACAGTCCTGTATCCACCTGTCCATTTTACATGGAAATAGTCTGTTATCAGGTGGTTAAAATTGTACAGGTCACTTTACATATCTGAATGGGATCATACTGATGGACAAACTGGAATTCCATAGAGCTGGAAGTCCACGCTGTAGGTCTTTACAGGATAGTGCCTTTCTGAAAAGAAAAATAACAGGTATTTGAGTTAGCACCTGTTCTGTGCACACATCTTTGAATGTTCTTAGTGTGAATACCTGCTAATATACAGGAGGTTTAATATGCAGTAAAAAAGTAACACTATCCATTTTCAACTTGCTACGAGTTTTGAATTCTGCACATTATGCTTTTGTGCAACCGCGATAATCAAGATTTCCCTCCAGTCACGCTCAGCAAAATATCTTTAGCTAGATATTCTATCAAAGCTACCAAGTTGTTGTGCATTGGGGTTTTTTGTTTTGTTTTGATTTGGATTTTGGTGGGTTTTTTGTTGTTGTTCGGGGTTTTTTTTCAGCGAGCAGTGGGCCTCTTTTTCAGATTCTACTCAACAATTATGCCAGGTTTAAAGTTAGGGTGGCTGTTTTAAATCACTGTTCTGACCTGAGTTTCTCCTTTTGCTTCTCTGTTTATCAATTTCTTGATTATAGTCTGTATCTCTCACATTTCCATTGGACTGATGGTTCATGTATTTTACCAAAACCAAGTAATGTGCTGAGTTAGTGGACTGTGAGAATTCCTTTGAAATGCTGTGCCTGTCCACTTATCTGCTTTATCTCAATTATGAGTAATTTGATGCTGACTGAACAACTGGATATTATAAATACATACGTGCAACCTGACCTGTCTCACATCTAATGAGTCCCTGATTTCTTTAAGACTGTTTTAGGTGCTTGGGTTATACTGCTGAAAACAGCAAACAGAAATGAACTTGCATCATGATGCTTTCCATGGCATGCTTAATAAATGGTTCATTAAAAGAACAATAGACTTACCCAGATAATGGTGCAATACAATGGAATCTTACTTTGACTGTAAAGCATATTCTTCTGTCCAAAACCTAAAACTTTGCATATGTCTCTATCACAGAGCACAGCTTTACACAGCAAAGCTAGAACTAGTTCTAAATAAGCTGCTAGGTCAACAGAGGGCACCTCAGTGCCACACAAAAATACTGGTCTTGACTGACATCAACGCAGAGTCCACTCTCAATGACATACAGAATCGCAGAACATTCTGAGTTGGAAGAGACCCACAAAGATCATCGAGTCCAACTCTTAAACGGTACCACTGCCTCCCTGGCAGGAATCGAACCCCCAGTCTCCCGCATGAGAGATGGGGACACTCACCACTGTGCTAAAGTGGATTTTGAATATGCTACTTCTCAGAAAGAATAATTGCACAGCAACAGAGGTCTAAACTGAGGTAACCACTATGCTGACCCCTTTGCTAATTAGTTTTGCATCAGCATAAATATCTTGATGAGTCCATGCCCTTGCTGCATAGGGGTACTCTATATTGCAATATTTATATGTAGTATTATCTTGGGGGGTTGAGCACGTATATGAGCGGTATGGGATAAAAGGGTAAAACTTCCTTAACTAATTTCAGCTTTTCTGCTTCTAATTTCAGACTTCAAATATTTCCTGGAATGAAATTGATAAAGGAACTTGCTGGTTCATTTCCCTGCTGATAAATAATTAATTATTATTCTTCCCCAGCAAAAACATTGAGTCAGCTATCAGAATCCTGGAAAGGGCAGAGCCCACCTTAATTTTATCAAGATTGCAACTGGCTATCTCCTCAACGCTCAGCACAGGTCTGTTCTCTGCTCTTTGCCCTGAAAACAGTACTATAGTTGTGCTACACTCTGACTAAATATAGCACTTAAAAGATATCAAGGGTTGACCTTGAACTCAAGCCATTCAATTGAGCTTGAAAAAGTCAAGTAAGGGAAGATAAAAGAAACATTTTATTCCATTTGTTGGTTTGTTTTTTTTTTTTTAATTTTATTATCAATGTTTTGGGAGACCCACTTAGCAAATACCGCTCTACCTGTTGTATTTTATGTGTCTTTATTTAAAAAGTCAAGGGAGACAATGGGTGTTCTGATGGTTTTGTGTAAAAAATTACCAATGCAGCACTGGATTATTACATAAACTGTATTACAAAATATCCTGCCAAGGATTGATTTACATGCAGTGGGTACTTGTTATAAAAGAAAGTGAAACAAATTTTATTCAAATCTAGACAGAGGTTTTTAATGCAAAAACTATATAGCCATGATGTGTGAGAATAAAGCCAATAGCAACACAGTGCCTTGCTCCAGTAGTAACTTTGCCTACAATAACAATTTCTGTAATGATAAGTTGTCATGGAAAGTGAGTGTATGTGTGTGTGTGTGTGCGTGCCTTGTGTTTGTGTGTAAATTGGTGTCACTTTGCAGCTCAGATCTCTGTGTCTGTGTGTAGTTGCGTCTTCACAGCTTTTGGCACTACTCTTTCAAAGGTATGGTAAGATGACTCAATTCACTAACCAAGCAAAAATATGTCTGTATGTAGCTTGAATAAGCTCACAGCGCAAGCAGTCAACTGCCAAGAGTTAACAGAAGGTGAAAACAGTGGTGTTTGCCTAGAAAGGGAGGAAATAGGAAGTGGGATCTCTCCTTTTGAGTGTTGAAAATCATTTATTTGGATAACTGTGACATAAAACCGTATTTAGCTCTACAAATAGACTGCAAGTACAGTGACTATTCTGCGCAGAGAAGGATTATATTAATAGAGAGCATGTTCTAATGAACATTTCTCATTTCTTTAACTTGCATGCTTAAGAATTTGTAAAATACAGTCATTTGCAGAGTGGCACAGTTATTATTAAGAACAGGAACAGTTTGAATGCAGCTCTCCTTTGGAGAAAAGTTACAAATAACTGTTCAATTACTATGGTTAAAATCCTGTATTTTCATCTACATCTAATATATATAACAATGCAAGTATTGCACTTTTCAACACCAAATTAGTAATGAAAATAAACGTGAATTAAATGGCTCATTAGGCTGCATATTGTTAAACTCTGTTTTTAAAGGGTAAATGCAGTTTGCCAGAGAAGAGGAAGAATAATCACTACCAAGTGGGGAAGAGGAGGCAGATGTTAGAGAGGGATGTAAATTTATGTTGAAATGTGATGGACAGATCTCTTGGAGCCTGACCAAGTGCCACTGTGTTCTGGTGTGGTACTTGTGCCCTGTATGGCAGACAGCCAGGTAAGACTATATAGAACACTGCTGTTTCCATCAGTGGAATTACAGGTCAAATTCCCAAACTTCTAGGTTAATCCCTTTAGAGACTGCATATCTGGAAATTCAGAAATATAAATTTAGCAAAGAATTTTTAAAAGTAATCTTATCTTTATAACGCTTGGATGTTAGATATGCACCTCATCCTAGTCTGATTTCACTTTCTGTATAAGGCCAGATTCTCAGTGTCTCAGATCAGACAGAGGTCTCTCGCCCGTGAAACTTTACTTCCCTTATTACTGATTTAATTTGCCAACCCATTGCTTCTCAAGCATAGTCCTTCCTGGAGGCATCCGACCTCCCTGCAGTGTGACAAATGTCAGCTATAGAGCATGCAAATTGTTGCAAACAACCTAATGCACTTTCAGCATAAAATGCAAACTGGTATTTATAATTTTATTCAGTCTTTTTATCAGTCTATCATAAGAGTTTCTAAACAAAATAATTTCTATAAATTCTATAAATATATCTATATGTGCTTTCCCAAACCACTACATTCTGTCAATTCAGAACACTCAGTGTTAAATGAATTCAGAACACTCAGTGTTTAATTTTGCTTATTATTATTATTATCCAAAGCCATATATGGACTGCAGCTATCTAAACTTCAAAAAAACCCCCAAAACAGCAAGTACAGTTATTATTGCCTGATAATATATTTTTCTTTATATACCTTTTATAAGAACCTTTAAAGCAATACAATAAAAGTTTGATTTTGATATCTGCACATCTCAGGATGGTAAATAAATAAAGGAAGTGTTGTCTTACTGGAGTTTGAACAAGGATGTGATGATTCACCTAATAGAAGAATCTTGGTTTCAAGTTTACTAGTCCATTTTGTGCTATCAGGTCAGGCAAAGCTTAATATACTACTTCCTGTCCCGTGCCAGGAATGGTATGGGGAAAGGATTCAGGTTCTTGTAGAAAGAGAAATAAATGGAAGAACATCCCACATATCCAGCTGTGCTTTTCGTAGCCAGATTTATACCTGAAGTGAATTAGACATGAAGGTAATGACTATTTTGCACTTTTTTGCGGTCACCAATACATGTATAAGCATAATAAAAATAGTGCAAGTGAGTGCAGAATAGGATCATGAAGATAATCAGAGGCCTGGAGCACCTCTCCTACAAAGACAGGCTCAGAGAAGTGGCATGTTCAGCCTGGATAAGAGAAGGCTTCAGAGAGACCTTAGAGCAGCCTTGCAGTACCTAAAGGGGGCCTATGAGAAAGCTGGAGAGGGACTTTTCCCCCATATTAGGAAGAAATTATTTCCTGTGAGGATAGTGGGGCACTGGACCAAGTTGCCAGAGTGGTTTTAGATGCTCATCCCTGGAAACATTCAAGGCCAGGCTAGACGGGGCTTTGAGCAATTTAGTCTAGTGGAAAATGTCCCTGTCCACGGCAGGGAGGTTAGAACTAGGTGATCTTAAAGATCCCTTACAACTAAAACCCTTCTATGATTCTATCTTGCACATGAATCACAATAGTAATGTATAACGTATATATGTTTTGTACTCAGAAAGGGGTCACGTTCCTGTGTTTTACTTTAGAAGCCTAAGTTTCAAAAGTGGATCAATTGAAGGTGCATTTTTTAAGAATGAGCGTACTCTGGTGATGTCCAGGCTTGTAAGTACTCCCACTTCAGCTGAGTTGGTAAACTCTTGAAAATAAATAACACAAGGTGTCCTTCCTCAGTTTTTGTTAATGGATTTCAGCAGTCTACAGTAAAAAGAAATAACAATAAAAAGGTTTTGAATTACTAATTATAAAGCCTGTCTTCACTGATTGGCTACTATTCACTTTCATAACTATTGCACTGCCATAATTGTCCTAATTACCCAGTTGCCATGAAGCCTGTATAACAATGTCAGCAGTTTCAATCAGTCTAAAATATGTTTTGTATTGGTACAAATACGTACATGTGTATATAACAAATTCATGCCAGATTTATTATTACCAATTACTTCCCTTCTGCTATTCCTTTCACAGATTTAGAAGGAGACTAAATTATAATATCAGAACATATATTTTTCCATGTATTGTTAGGTCAAAACTTTAACACATTCTGCAACATTGTACTTTAGATTTCATGACATCTCTTCATTATTTAGCTCATTAGCTATTTTCAAGATTCAAAGGATAAGAATAAGACAAGAACAAAAATGATAAATAAAAAGAACAAGGAAGGCCTAAAGCCTTTTGTATAATCATAACAGTGAGTCAACGTTATGCAACTTGAAGGGAGCCATGAAGGGAGCCATTCTTAGATGGGACAAGAGCGGTATTCTGAAATTTTAGAAATTACTAGGGTTTTAAATAGAATCATAGAATCACAGAATTGTTTGTGTTGGAAGGAACTTTAAATATAATCTAGTTTCAACCTCCCTGCCATGGGCAGGGACAACTTCCACTAGACCAGGTTCAGCAAAGCCCAACCAACCTTACCTTGAACACTTCCAGGGTTGAGGCACCCACAGCTTCCCTCGGCCATGTATTCCACTGCCTCACCACTCTCATAACGAAGAATTTTTCCTAATATCCAGTCCAAATCTACCCTTCATCAGTTCAAAGTTACCATCCCTTGTCATATCAGTTATTTGACATCCGCTTGTTAAAAATCTCTCTCTAGATTTCTTGCAGGCCCCCTTTAGGCACTGGAAGGCTGCCACAAGGTCTTCCCAAAGCTGCCTCTACTCCCGGCTGAACAGCCAAAATTTTCTCAGCCTTTCCTCATTGAAGAGGTGCTCTATCCCTCTGACCATCTTGATGGCCCTCGTCTGGACCTGCTCCATGTCTTTGCTATGTTGAGGACCCCAGAGCTGAAGGCAGTACTCCAAAAGTGTCACAAGAGCCTAGAAGCAATGGTAGTTTTGAATCCCATTGTATTTGGGCCAAATTTTGCCTGGAAACACATTCTGCAAGTGTGTAAAGGAGTTGCAGCTCAGGACAATGAATGTCTTAAAACTAGTGGCAGATATTGAGTTCCAACCAAACTTGCTCTAATAGGAACAAGTCAGAGAAGCGGGGTCTTTAGCTTAGTTTGACTCCTTCAGTGCAAAACCATAATAGAAAGAGAGTCAAAAGTCAGCTTTTTCTTAAAGGAAATGGGAAACAGTTATTTATCTGTTAGACTTATTGCCCTAAGGCTTTATTGAATAGTTTTGCTTTCTCTTCTTCAAATTAGTTTAATCCTTTGCCTTGAAGATAATAAAGCATGTAGACTATTGCAAATTGGAAAAAAGAAAAAAAGACAAAGTAATTCAAGTTTAATAGAAAAAGAATGTGAAGCACTGACACTGTCATTTTTGTGAAATTGAAGAAAACTTTTCTTCATAGCATTCTTTGATAATTTTGGGGGGTTGACTAGTTTCAAAGTGAAAATCAAGCAAGGAATCAACCAACTGAACAAAAACTAAAGTAAATTTCAAGATGCTAAAATGTCTAGCTAAGTTTGGAAAAAACATCTTAGTTAAATCAGGATATTTAGGATTCAATTATTTCATGTGTTCTAGTGGAGTCCAACATGTAAAAGTCTTACTTTTCAGGTTATCTCTATGAAGTAAACAAAATGGGCAGAACAGGCATTCTTTTTCTTCTCTCTGGGCCTTGTTTGATCACCCTTTTCCATCAATACATACTGCCTTCTATTCCTTTGCTTACAACTAGGTAAAATAAGGAATGAGAAAGAAGCAATAAATCTAAATCATATAGAAAAGGACTGCCAAGGGAGGTGGCGGAGTCGCCGTCCCTGGAGGTGTTCAAGAGAAGACTGGATGAGCAGCTCAGCGACATGGTCTAGCTGGGGGGTGTAGGGCTGATGGTCCTGTGGGTCTCTCCAGGCTCGGAGTGGACTGCGAGCCTGTGAGGAATCTAGGTTTATGTTTACTACTTTGGGGTGTGTGTTCGGTCTCTGTACGGGAGTTAGATGGTGAGTTGGAGTAGATGATCCTTGTGGGTCCCTTCCAACTCATAGTATTCTGTGATTCTGTGAACTAAGCACCACAAGGAACATGCCAGGTCTTGTGAAGGCCAAAACGTCTGCATAGATTCAGCTGGAGCTTCAGTTCTCTGGTGAATTATCTGGACTAGGCCCACATGTAATTGGGAAGAATTACTGTCTCATACATCATTCCTTTCTCTCTGCAAGATACTTACCATAACAGCATACACAGAAAATATGGAAAAGAAACAGCCTAAGCCTTACAGCAAATAGATGATGGGAAATGCTACTGATTGAGTAGTAAATTATTATCCCCTTGAAGCAATGAGGAAATTATGTACATAAGTTTGGCTCCTGAGGTGTGGCCCTGGGACACATTGCCTCCTGTGACTGCCACTTGCATATGAAGGTTAAACACCAACCTTTGCTTAGGGCTGTGCCCAAAGGCATAGACTATCTTTTGGAAGCATATTCAGGCTTTTGTTTTAGGCTTTACTGTGTACAGTCAACCAAGATATTGATTGGTGGCCCTGTCCTCCGCTGTAGGGGTAGAAGGCAAAGGCTGACCAGTATTCAGGTACTCCTGAATCAGTTTTGCATCATTGTTCTTGGTTATGGGTCAAATGTTGTGACTTCTGGAGCTCTAGTTCCATAAAGATGCAGATGACATTTCACTGCATATTTTTTTGGCTGTTTTGGCTTTTCCAGAGGTGGGCTAAGCTTCGAATATTGATGAGGCAGATAACCAATACAAAATGACAGTTTTAGCCTGGGCTGCAGAAAACCTTCAGTTTATAAGACTTACACTCTAAAGGATTGTATGTATTAAATAATTCATGATGTGGGAAATGCCTTTTCAATCCTGCTCTGCTTCCTGTATGTATTTGGTCGTGGAAACTATATGTAATTTTGTATCTCGACTTTTCCAATATTCTATCAGATTTTAATTTATCTGCTAGTGTGTATGTAATAGTCTATCTTATCACCTTTACATAGTGCTGCTACTTAGTGCATCACATATGGGGCATATCCTTCTAGGAACAGTGCGAATACATTCTACCTTTGCTATAAGTTATTTAGAGTATTTGGTAATAGTTACTTCTTTGCCATAATTTTCTACAAGGTTTCCATGGTACATTTCTGCATTATATGAATTCTACTGTGTAAAATATGCCTACCTGAAACTAAGAAACATGTATAGGCTTCTGACTTGCTTCAGCACTTATTTCATCTTGCTTATTCTATATCTCAAAGTTACTGTGTGGCTTGTGGCAGACATTAGAGGGAAGTCCTATGTCTTAATATCTGCAGTATCACTAGCAATTTGCTGGATGTCCTAAGCTGATGGCCACTGGAGACAGCAGTGTAAATACCCTATATTTTAAAGTTTGCATATCTCTATCAGGCTAAGTTTTTAAGCTTTGGGGCACATTATAAGTATATTCTTGAGAAGCAGGATTGAGAAGATTTCACGTAACGTCACATCTCCAGAAGTTAACAATTAAGGAAGTTACTGGATAGAAATAATCAATATGAAAATGAGCATCCAAATGGTTCCTGAAAGTCATTCTTAAGCCTCCACATGTATTAGTTCACTTAGTTTATTCACAGAAATTCCCAGGTAATAGCTAATGGTTGTAAAATGGCCCTTTGCTCTCCCTGGTTAATGATAGGCTATGACTGATAGAACTGCCTGATTCATCAACAATATCAATATTCCATTGTCTTGAAATACAGGAGGTAAGTGTTAAACAATTATGCACAGTGATAATGCAAGAAGAGAAACACGTTCCTAATGGGAATATCCATGCACTGGTCTATTACAGCAGCTGGAGAGCGATTTCCTATTTTTCAGTCTTGGCTATACTAATATGTATCCCCAGTTTTGGGGTTTTATTCTGGTAAGTCTCACTTTCATGCCAAAATAATTATTAAACAGATAAGTATCTCCATTTTGCAAATGGTCTTTATAGGAAGTCTTCCCACAAATATAAAAAAAGGTGAGAGTGAATGACAAATTAGTATACCTCTTACTAGTTTGTCCAGATTTGCTAAAATGCCAGCAAGATCCCACACAAAAAGAAATTGGAAATTGTCTTTTAATAATCCTGTCACAAGGAAAAATGTGTATGTGTCTAAGATGTGTGAGTAAATTTGAGAAATTACTCACTCCACAAGAATCTTCATAACAGCTAAATGTAGTTTAACAACAAAAACACTATGGTTTAATGTCTTCCTCTGGTAAACTGTCGGTTACTAATGTGTACTGAAAGAACATATTGCAACTGCCAATCTTTGCTCAGGGGTCTGGATACTAATGTTAAGCAGTTCTGTGGTTTTTTTCTGGTTTGTATGTATTTTTGTTCCTGTAGAAATAATGCACTGAAGTATTTTTTCTCCTAGGTGCAGTATAAAGCAATCATATATGTTCTGTACAAGTGGTTCCTGCCTGTTTGTTAATGAGTGGTTCACAGGAGTAAGGCACATGGGCATTAGGATGTGCATCCTGTGATAATAATATAATTTTTATTTCTCCAAACAACTTTTTTACTGTAACCTCTACTTGATATTTAGAAAATAGGGTGTATTTCCTTAAGAACTTATTTTGCTGAAGCTTTTGAGTTTATTTCCTTATCTATACTAAATCAATTGATTTCATATTGCCAATTCGGCAATTTCAAAGAATTCCTGTAATTTATACTCAATCCTGTATACATGATTTAAGAGTGTTGGAACTTTCCCTTGTTCCGTTGTGTGGGGCTGGGGGTTTTCGGTTGCGGATTTTTGAGGGGGCATGGTTGTTAGTTTGTTTTTTAAATTTTTTTCACTACTAGAAATAACTGAAAGCAAAAGCAAACACTTCTTAACATTTGGATTAAAATAATTATTTTTCTCAGCTTTAGATTTCTTGTTATATCAATATTTCATATGTTCTGTGGTCCTTATAGAATCTTCCCATGTATAGTTATAATCTGTTAAAAAAATAGATGCCCCCAAAAAGTTTTAGAATAAGGCTCCCCCAAAACAACAAAAAAGCCATCCTTTGTATTAAATTCCCAAAAGAATAAAAAGAAAAGATACCCCTGCCCCCTAATTTTCAGAGATGATCCCAGTCAAAATAGTACCTAAATCCATAAGCAAAAATATCGCTGTTTACCTTCCCAGAGTCTCAGGTACAGAATACTTTATTTTTTCCTGCCATGAGCTATCAATCTGCTTTCAAGTCTGTTTGCTTTAAAAGGCATTTTAATGATCATGAGGGAACCTATATATTTTAAATACAAAATCAAGTGCAATAAAGCAAGTTTTCTGCGGAAAAACAAACAACTAAAGTCTGGTTTTTTCTTTTGAATTAAATGTTATGGTTTCTGCTAAAACATTTCAAATATGCTAGTTAACAATATGACTCCTAAAGGATAATGTGCAGAAAGAAAAAAAAAGTCCTACAAGTAAACATATTTTTTGCTAAGAGTATTCCCCACTCCTCTGTGGTATCTTTGCTGGGGTAGTCACTGTATTCAATTTCCTAAAGCAATACAATTTACAAAGACCCCCAAGAGGGAGAAGAATGACTGAGATTATATTAAGCTTTGATACAAGGGAAGTTACTCATAGCTGCAAGGAAGAACAATATGTAGAAGTGTCTTTGTTGTTGTTGTTGCACTTGTTACATTGCCAATATTTGAGTTTACTGAATCCTACAGTTCAGTTTGCAAACTAAAGTAATGTCTTATTTGATCTAAAATAGGATCATACTCTCATCAGTTCAAAAGAATATGCAAGTCATATTTATATAACTGGAAATGCAAAGAGATTTCAGATTTCCATACAGTGCTTCTGAAAGCAAGTTTTCAGCTGATAGGATTTTCTTGGCAGCAATTGATAAAAATCCTTGATAGAAATCAAGCCTGTAGGAATCAATCCCTCCCTGGTTGAAGATGCTTTAAGTTGCAACGTATTTAAATAGAAATTATAGTAACTTCCAATTTTATACACTCATGCAAATGACATAATGTTACAGAAAGTAGTCAGGGAAAGCCATAACTGTGAGGAACCTCTGCAGAACTGATTTAGCAACGGTGAAAGCCAGTTCTGTTAGACTGAACAACCACTCAGAAAATTCTAAAGTAAATCCTATCATTTCTTGGATAGGTCGTATGTAATTATTTTTTTTCAACTCAAGAAAAACCTCCCCAAAACCCAACAATGAAACAACCCTGACAAGCATGTAACAATTATAAGGAAATTAGAATTACTTTTAAAAAATAGGAAAATGAAAAGAAAGAGAAATGACAATATTATTTAGGATATTTTGTTCAGTATCTTTAACTTCAGTCCAAATTCTTCTCACTTAAGAGTATCATTAAGAGACCTGAATTATGAAAATAAGACTCCTTAAGCCTACTTTCAACATAAAGAGGCACCTCCAGAAGGTAATTCATTGTTATTTTGGAATATCCTGAGTTTCCTTATGGACAGCTCATGAACTTCCTTTGACTATAGAATGCTGAAATGAATATGGTCCTAACTTCAGGGAGGTTTATAATGTAATGTTAAATATCCAAATCTGAAATATCAAAGTGGTAGTTCAGAATGAGGGAACACTGAGGAAGCTGGAAGCATGGGAAATAAATCTTATCTCTAACAAACAAGTGAGAAAGATTATATTGTTTAAGAGAAAAGTGAATAAGAGGGTATATAGTAAATGCATGTGGCAAAATAACACAGGAAACAAAACGGAATCTTTTTTCTTTCTATTAATAACAGGAAAAGGAAATACTTTGTGAAATTGTAGGGTAATAAACTCAAAACTCACGAACAGGAAAAAAATCAGTTAGTCTATAATTACAATCCTAGAAATTAGATGTGGGAACAAAAAAGATGTTAGTCAATGCTTGTGGGCACCAGCCATATTATTTTGAGTAAATAAAATTACCGAACGCTTTGTTCTGTAAGTCTAAATCCTGGTTTTTTTGTTTTTTAAAAATAATTCTCCAGGCCTAAATGCTTCCTAATTTTATGATAATGTCTCCTGCTTATATAGGATCTAATACTTCAAAACACAAAATGCTGTCTAAATTCAACTCTCTTGCTGACTTAATTTTTTTTTAAACTGTATTGTTCATACACGATTGCATTCTATTTCAGAAACTTTCTGACCTTTCAGAAGCCTCCCCTCTAATGAGAAGCTGACGCTGTTCAGCCTTTTTTTCCTTTGTTAGATTATTTTCTAGGTCATGAAGCTTCACATTAAACATCACTGATGAGCACCACTGCTAAAGATAAATGTGGTATGTTCATAAGAATATGAGAAAGGTCACCCTGATTCAAACCAGTCGCCTACTTCTCTTACAGCGGTAAATACGTACCTGTTGCCTAGTAAGGAGTTCAAGAACAGGATAAGTATGACCCTGGTATGTTTTCCTGGAAGGAAACTGTGTTTATTCCTGGAATTTTGTTTGAATGTTGGTTTCCAATACGTATTACAATTTTTAGCAGCCTGCAGATTTTCACAGAATCACAGAATCAGTAAGGTTGGAAAAGACCATAGAGGTCATCCAGTCCAACCACAGTCTAACCTCACCCAACTAACACCCATCCTTAGGCCT
>WEKX01005725.1:6022-37430 GCA_013390025.1 Pitta sordida | reverse complement strand
TGCAGTCTTTTAAGCACTGGCTGTGCTGCTTTGTTTTGTGAGCCTATCCCAAAGTCCATAGATCAGATCCTACTATAATGCAATTCTGTCACAAAGCGTCTGTCCAAAGGATCTCTGCCATCTCTGATGAGCTCTGCTCTGGCCACGTGTTTCTGGGCTCTGAGATTATCTGCAGCTTCTCAGCATGACCATCCATCTTCAGCGTGGCCTCAGGTGGGTTCTGCATCTCTGGTTTCTCTCTCTCTATTCCATAGGTTTGCAGGCAGACAGTCTGCTTCACTGTGGTCCATTCTACAAGCAGCAGCGAGAACCTGGAACCCTTCCTACCCCTCCTCCGGCTGGCCTGGCTGTGGTGCCTTCATGGCTGCTCAACCTCTCACAGGCTCTTCTCTGGCCATCTTCTTTGCTGTTTCTCTACTTTTTTTTCTCCTTTCTTAAACATGTTATTACAGAGGAGCCTCTATCTGCTTCTGACCTTGGCCAGCGGCGGAGGCCCAGGCAGCAGCTGTCTGGTGTTAGCTCTGCTAGTTTGACCCCCCTGCTGCCAGAGGGGAAAAAAACCCACTCAAACCAGGACATGTACTTTTGGGTCTTTTCCTCTTTCCTGTCTTCCACAGGCTACAAACCATTATAAACATACTGGCAGCAGGTTTACCTGTGATAAACCTTTTTCCCAGTTTTTTTCTCCGGGAGAGGTTGTGAGTGAATCTCTGGCATCCAGCCAGGGTCAAACCACGACACAGCTTCATGAGTGTAATGTTCTCATAATTTACTTTCTCGTTTTCACTTTGAAGTTATGGTTTACTTTTAAATAGTATTCTTGAAAATTTAAAAATAATAATTCTGATCAAGGCTTCCAAATACCAAACATTTCTCGTAGTAGATTGATACACATACTGATTTACTGTCCTTAGTCAGGACAGTACCTGTTCTTAGTCAGGTACTTTATGGCTACTATTTTGGCAATGTGGAAGTGCATGCCATGTATAGGCCGCACCTTGTGGCCTTTGGAACTTCGATGAGATAAGCAGCAATCCATTTCAGATTCCCTTAATTCAAAATACGGCACCCTTCAACTTCAATGAATCTTTATTCCTTTTCGCACCTGTAGCAATGGACCATCTCTTCCCATTCCACTCTGCTACTGTCCAACTGACTACAAAACATGCACTGCACTGTTTTTAAGTTGACATTTGAAATAACACATGCAGACTCCTCCAAGTTGATTGTAACATCTAATACAGATTTGTGTACTAGTATAATAAACGTTTTTAGTAGCCCAACCTGGTTGAAAACTAGTTTTCTTTTTTTTTTTCCCCCTCCTTAAAAATTGAAGTTCCCAAAGTTGCTTTTGATTCTGTGCAGGAAAAAAAAATCAGAACCATGTTAAAATCTTCCAAAACATGATCAGGGCATTCACCTGAAATATATGAGATTCAAAGTTATGTCTTTCCACTGATTAGGCAATTATTGATATTATCACCTCTGAAGCTTTTCCTTCTTCTGTGGCTTTGGACAGGAATGTCATTCTGATCATATGAAAACTTCCTCAAGAAATATTAATAAAAATATGTATGTTCTGCTTAAATGTTTTTATTTTAATAAACTGGAATTATCTAACAAAACTTCCTACTTTAACACATCATTCTTAAATCACACCAGGTTTTAAACTATGCATCAACAACAAGAAAGTACTGCCTGCTGTTTATGTCTTTTTTAGTTAATAAAGTTGCCATAATAAATACCTTAAGAATAAATTGTGTTGAAAGATTTTGTTTGTGTCATAATTAATTTAATTATTTGATTTTTTGGTTTATATGACTTAAATCCAAAATAATTGTTAATATTACATTATTATTGCGGCATGTCAGCCAAAGTTCACACTTTATCACAATTTAGATAAGGAAAAAATGGCAAAATTTTTCTTTCACAAAATCTCAGCTACCTTCTAGAAATGTTTCAGAGGAAAATTCCTTCATGTGCAATGATAGAGGAGAGGCTTTTGATGTTGAGGAGCACCCTGAAGGTAGGAACGGCCTTAAAGATCCAAGAGGCTTAGAGAAGTCCCTACAAATTACCAAGTGCCCTCAAACACAGGCAGACTACAGGGTCAGTCCTTCTGCTGGAATAAGCTTTGGATTGCACCAGGTAGGTACATTTACTCATGTTACTGAGTTTTCACATGCCAGTTAAGACATCCACGTCCACTCCACGGCCTACCAATAGAAACAAGTATGAATCATTGGAGGGCAGTGACTGCTGCCAGCTGTGCAGAACTCAGCACATAATTCATGGAGGGTAAGAAGAACAGGAGACAGGTTGAGAAGGCTGAGGGCTGTCTCCACCTGCCAGTTTCATAGACAAATTTGAACAGTCAATCTGCCTGCCAAAACCAGGGCACTAGGGATGCTGTATTGAATCTGTAGATGCTTGAGGTGAAATCAACTGTACTTTTTCATGTGAACATGCACACGGTTAAACTAGGCAGGGAAGGTGTGAATGATGGATTTCACCAAGGCATGGTCTACAGAGAATTAGGAAAAGGAAGCATTCCCTCTCCATAGATCAGCCAAAAATTAAGAAGAACCATCTGAACCTAGATGCAAACCTAAGCAATAAGTGTAAAATTATCATGCTAGCAATTGTAATTTTTCTACTTGACTGCCTTTGTTATTTAAGGCTTATTTGGGGTATTTTTCCCCCTAAGAAATTAATCTGTTTTGCTTTTTCTCTCAGGTTAAGCTACAGAAAGCTGAATACCTGTACATAGAAACAATTTTGAGATGCAACTTTATTTTCTTTTGTTGCCCACCTGATCCCTGAAATCTCTTGTTATGCAGTCGGCCCTCTTGCACTTTGTGCCCCCCATATTGTGGCTTCAGATCTTAGCAGCATGATTTTTTAGCAATGTAGGAGACCCGTTTCGCAACTGTGTATGTGTCACCTGCTGCGGCAGTGGCAGCGGCCCCGGTCCTGGCTCAGAACAGGCGGCAGTGGTGGCTCCGGCTGCAGCGGGGGCAGCATGGGCAGTGGTGGGGGCACGGGCAGTGGCGGCACAGCTGCCATTCAACACAAAAGTTGGGCTGCGCGGGTCTGAATGAAGACCACAAGTGCGCAATATAGGAGACCCGACTGTAGTTTCTTCACAGTCTTCCCCCAGCTTTTTTAGCATAGAGCAAAATGACAATTGATTTTTAAAGATCAGCAAATACAATCTCCCCTGTGACTAGGAAAACCACTAACCACTGTGTCTTGAGTCTAGTATAAGCATTTGTGCTGGTCAGGCTAATGCTGAGTACCTGGAAGAGGGATACATAGTGAAAAATGGGAAAGCTGAATTTGAAAGGATAGAGTCATTGTGGGAGCTAAAGTATTGGGATGAAACATCATGCACAAATTACATTCTGAGTGTTCCTTAGGTCTCACTCTTTGGGATTGTTGTTGAGTATTGACAGAAGATATGCACGAAAAGGAAGGAGGGCAAAGACATGGAGAACAGAAAAATAGGAGTGGAATGCCAAATACATGGCAATGAGAAGAGTATGAGAGCGCCCGTGCCCGTTCTGCCGCCTGTTCCGCCGCCTGGCAGGTTGCACATGCGCAGTTTGTCTACTACAGGTCTCCTACATTGCTAAAAATCATGTGGCTAAGATCTGAAGCCGCAATATGGGGGGCACAAAGTGCAAGAGGGCCGACTGTAAATGATAAAAAGTATCAGGTGTCTAGTAGTATGTAACAACTTCTTTCACTATCCCATTTCCTTTTCACTGTTCATTGTACTGAAAGGTCACACAGATATAATTGCTTATGGAGGGGGCTATCCTTAATGGAGGTCACAGGTGGTGTTTTGTACTGTTCCATTCCTACTAGATTAGTTTCTAATCTAACATAAATGTGGGTGTTCATTAAGCACAATAATAACATCAACAACAAACAAGAAAAGTCTCACAAACTGCTGGAAATATTTGCCAATTTCAAAAAGATTTGAGATTGAAAATGAGGCTTCTGCTAAAACCCCCCTCCAGCTATTGTCCTGAAATGTCCAGCCTTGTCTTGAAATGAGTCATGAAAAATCCAGCTAATTTCCTCTTCCACCCTACTTTTCAGGCAAATCCATTTTCACCTAACTCTCTGGTTAATTCATCCTCACCCTAGTTTTCATTTTGCTCACTTTAACTGGTATTAAAGTGATTTCAAAGGTTCATATTCATGAAACTCTAACATAACGCTCTGCAACATCACATAGTCCAGCAGTATTTGTCCAGCTCCTTGAAGTTTAAAATTGTGCAGCTGCAGTAATTTCACTTGAAGAGTGGTGAATCAAGTAAATTCACTAAACATTCATATGGTTCTGCATTCATTTGTATGTAAACCAGATCAATTTTCACCAAATCATACAGTTACATACAATGCTATTCACAAAAGTTACTGTTCTCTTTATCTATGCATACAACTGGTATTATGACATAAGAAAATACGTTGGAACTACATATATTCCTTTCAAATCTTAACCTGCTAATGCATTTAATAGACATTCATATAAAAATAAAATAGACATTTCCCTATGGGAGGACAGGAATGATAACAAGTGTTTTACAATACTTTATATTACATCAGGAGATTTTTCAAAGTTCACTTGACAAATCTTTCCTATTTATTTATTTATTTATTTTCCTTTATGAAAGTTCTCAGCTCAACCACTTTAGTACAGTGGGGAGTGTCCCTGCCTCTCAAGTGGGAGACCAGGGGCTCGATTCCAGCCAGGGAGGCAGCAGTGCCATTTAAGAGTTGGACTTTATGATCCTTGTGGGTCCCTTCCAACTCAGAATATTCTGTGAATAGGGATGTGCTTCTTGATTTCATCTCATCTTAAAGAGATTTAATTAAATGCCAATATTGAAAGTTATTTTTACCTTCTACCTCTAAATTATCACAACTGAAATACCGTGTGTTCTTCCAAAGAAAACTGACATAATTTTAAGGATTTAATTTGTCTGTTAGGAGTTGTTTCACAGAAATTTTCTTTTATCTCAGCTTTGAAAAAATCCCAAAGAAGTAATCATTACAGGACACAGATCACGTGAAGGGTATGTAAAACACTTATACGTATATACTTTTACGAAATACTTACATACTTAGATACTTTTAAGTCTTTTCTCTAAGCAACTTGTTGCACAGTATTTCCAGAAGCAACAACATTTAGAGTTCTGTCAGTTGTGGAGAAAAAAAAATAAATCTTTAGGACACAATGCCATTATATTTACAGTAAATAGAACTCTTCCTTGTGCAATCTTTATGGAAGTCAAGAAATATCCACTGTTGTGTGATATGATATCTTTATTGCAAACATAGTACTCAAGCTTTTGCTTATTGTTACTGATATAGGATGAAGTCACAGGAGACTACGTAAGGGCTTTCTTAAAGAACCTACAGGAAAATGGAATTTATTAAAAAATACATATATGCAAATTTGTTCTTGTACCACTACATATTCTGTACATGACTTTATATATATTCAGTGGACTCTCAGTTTAACATGTATTGATGTACCCACAGGAGATTCATGATAGTCAGTTCCTTCCTCTGTTCTCTCTGTGTCTTACTGAAATATTAATGAATTACAGAAGAATTCCCTGATATCTACAGTCATTTGATACCCAGTTGACTTAAAAAAATTCCGTAAGCAGTCACAGGTGCACTTTGAACTATTAATTTGTTGTTAAACAAAATACTGTGTTGGCATTTTAGCAACCTTGTTTTGAGAAGTCTCTATGACAAGCAAAATTATGTACTTTTGTAGCAATTAGTTTGTACCAAGGCCTTACAAATCTTTAGAAATTCGAAAATTCTCACATCTCTCTAAGGTAGATTGATGAGCATTATTCTTTCAACTGAGGAGTACGTTAACAGCTTGTCCGTGCTAACAGGGTACTTAAAACTTTTTTTTTTCCCTGATAGGGGTTTACCTCTACCAGCAAACTCACAATTGTCATGTAACTTTGGTTCCTATTGTCATTGACTGATATCGCCCAAGGACAGTCAGACAAGATTTCGGCTGCAGTTCTTGCAAGGGAATTGTAAACCTTTTCTTATTTCTGGAAAATATTCAGTAGAGGCTTTCTCATTTTTCTTTACTGCAGGTGTTCTTAAACTATGACATATTTTTCTGAACGATACGGTTAGCCTCAGCACTTTCCGTAGAAGATTTATTTCTGACCCAATTATAGTTTTGTGGATTTGGATTTGGGAAGAATCACGAATATAAATGGGACACTGGCAGTTGTAGTGCCATTTTATCAGCTGCAGCTGAAATGTTTAATTGTGGTGTGGTGCTACTTGGAATAACTTGGGATAATAAAAACCATACTGACAGCTTGTCTCTAATATAAAGTTCATTGTTCTCCTAATGCCAGCAAACGGAATTGATGCTAACAACTGGGAGCTACTCCGATCCACAGGGCACAGCAACAGGTTACTCAGACCATCAGCAGCTCATTAATCCCATCTGTAGTTTTCTCTCTAATGACAATGCACTAAAATTTTACTCTTGCATTGTCTGGAGCTATTTTTAGAACATTTACTTAGGAGCAAATTTTAAAGGATATTTGACTTATCAAGTTACGCTCGGAAAAAGATAAAAATAATGTAGATAACATTTAAGTTGTTATTCTTCAGGTCTTTATCTACAATATTTACTTAATGTAAAGAAGGTATTTTGCTGTCTGTCGTGCTTCATAAAAAGTGTTGCCAATTCCGTCTTCAGATTGGCTCCTGCTTAAAAAAATTCCTATATAATTTAATTTCCCTTAAATAATGAAGAAGTAGAAATTAAAAAAAAAACCCACCCAAATATTTCATTGTTTGATAAGAGCACTGGTTCGATTCGAGGTTTGCATCTGTTTTGAGGTAATAATAACAATAACATCCCATGGAAATGTCTGGTTTTAATTAACCAGTTAATTGATGGATAGTGTCTGTGCAGGTCATTATGAAAAAGTACTTGGCTTTTTTCCCGAAGTCATTGGAATAATCGAAATAATTTCTCGGTTTTCCAATGATTTTAAATGTAAGATTTATCCTGTTCATCTCTGTACGGGTGTTAGATGGTGAGTTGGACTAGATGATCCTTGTGGGTCCCTTCCAACTCATAATATTCTGTGATTCTGTGACCTCCTGATAGAACCAACGGTTATTTAAGTAAAACAAAAAGGTAGTGCTTTTCCACAGAAAGTCACAAAAGCAGTGGATTGCATATGCGGCCAAATGGATTGTTGTGGAGAGGAGCTGCTGGTCTGGCGTGTGGAGGGTGTCCTCAGCTCTGTCTGCTGGGAAATGGCGGTTTGCTGCCTTTTTACTCCAGGGTGATTATCGTGGGTCCACCAGCCTGCAGCTCACAATGTAGACCACCTATGGTATCAGGCAAACGTTATTAGCCAGAAAAAAAGGCCTAAGGCTTTAGGGGGAGAGTGAGAACCTGCTAAGAGGTCCCACAGTGAAAGCATTAAAAAAAAAAAAAAAGGAGAAGCAGCCAGATGGGGTTTTTAATATAGCACATCTTAACAAGCAACTGCGAGCAGATCTAAGTGGAGCGCCAACCTTGCCTGTTGGTGTCTTTTGCCGCGAAAACTGTGAGAAGAGGTGCTCTCTGGTGGACAGATGGAAAAACTGGTTTGAGAAACCAACCGCTTCTGTGCCCTCGGTGAACTAGATCGGGGCTCAGAAGCGGACTCGGGGCTGAGGAGCGGAAAAGAGTGCTTGTCCTCTGTGACAACCTTCAGCGAGAGTGGGGTTGAGAGACGGAGGGCGACCCATTGCCAACGCATCCAAAGCGCCCGAACGGAGACTTGTGAATCTCCTGCGCACCCGACCACGGGGCGCGGACACCGAGCTCCTCGAGGACGCAGGAGAGCCCCAGCCTTGGCTCAGCTCCAGGGCGCTTCTGTCCGCTCCGCACCTGCCCAGCGTCGCACCCGAACGGCGGATACAGCCCGCCGCCATCCCCTCGGCGGAGCGCAGCACAGCGCAGCTCCTCGCCAACCCCGCCGGTCCTCCGTCATTCAGGGTATCGCCGTTCCCGCACGGCAGACTCCGCGGGAGCGGCACAAGGCCCCGCCTCCGGCTGTTCGGGATCAACCTGATAAAGGGAGGTGCTGGGAAGCAGCGGGATCCCAGCTCGAAGCATCTGCCGGTGCACGCAGCCCGTGACCTGCCCTTGGCCACCCCGCGCAAGGCGACACTCGAGCCCTCCACGGCACCCGGTGCGGGACGGGACGGGACGGGACGGGACCCTCCCGCCGCCGGCCGCGCGCGCCGCTGTCCCGCCGTCCTGAGCCGTCGGGCGAAGGGACAAGGACCTCGACCCCAAGGACCTCCGAAGAGGCGGGATTTCTCCGGGAAGGGGAAGCAGGATTTTGTTGTGTGGCTTGGAGATGAGACAGGTATCTGGAGTGCTGCTCCTCCTGGGGCTGATGTCTCTCCCAGCGGCGCTGGGACAGAGAAGCTCGCAAAGCGCTAAATATAACAACGAAACCTTTGCCATCGTCTCTTTCAAATGGGATCACGTCAAGGAGCCTTATGTTATTGCACTCTGGATACTTGTGGCCAGCTTGGCCAAAATCGGTGAGTCCGGAGTTATATATTAATGCATGTCCTCTCCCTTTCCCTTCCCCCCTCCCCTTCTCGCACCCAGCGTAAATGAAGAAAGCTTGTCATAAGTCCACTGACCCGTTTTCAGGGGGTTTACTGTACTCTGTACTGATTTCATAATACTGCCCTACACGGTGCTTGGTAGTGCGATTTTCACCTGCCTCAAGGGGTTACCTAGTTCATTTTCACTGCCCACGACCGTGTCTTCTGCATCTGACCCCTTGTAAACCCTGGCGATTTCTTGAGACCATTCATTCCTGTTGCTCCCGGGAAAAAATCTTTTGCAAAAGTAAGACAGAAATCTAGCCTTATTGCTGACACAATACCTATTCCACTTTACAATATGCTGTTCTCCTGATTATGATGGTTAGCTATATCAGCTAGTAACATCAAAAATAAGCACTGTAAACTGCACGTATTAACAATTTCTGCTTTGAAGTGCATTGCTGAATTAGCGAAAGATCATGTTGTGTAGAGAAAGGCAATATATATCATCAGATCATTTGATGTAGCTGAAAAAGCTTTAGAGCACACAGAATGTTCAAGAAGTTGCGATCATTTAAAACCAAGGACTTAGCCTAACTTTAGTCTAGTTTAAATGCTTTTATGTGATTGCTCTAACCCTTCTGTCTTGCTTTTTGTGACTTTTCTGAAGTCAATTTTAGATCAATAGAGCTGTTTGCTGAGCTAGAAGAGTCACTTTAATTGGAATGTATTTTGTTTGATATGTGCTGTTATTTTCAGGCCTTTTACTTTTAAACAGACCTTCAGTTTGGCTGACACTGTAGATGTAATTCCCATTTTCAAAACATCTATATATACAGTCTAAACTCAGAAGGTCAGCTGAAAATCCTACTAATGCTTTTTTGAACTTGTACAATACTAATTTGGTATACCCGGATCACATTCCATGGATTTTGCATGTCACAGAACGAAACATGTAAAAGGGTATACTTAGGTATATGCTGTCTGGCATGTAAGGTAAGCACAGTAAGACTTGAGTGGAAAATGCTGTTTCTAAATCCGAATAAAACGTTTTAAAAATGAGTATTAAGTTGGGTAGATGTGTTATCATACAGTATTTTTCAGCAAGATTTGCATCTTGGCTTTCATTTGATTAACCATAGATAGATAACTGAATACGTTTATCTGAACTCCTGTCTACGTCGTGGAAATAGTTTGTGTTCAGATGTTTGTTGCAGCACCTGGATTACATAAGAGTCAGTTTTGTTTTGAGTTTTATGGATGGGTTATAGTAATTAGGAAGCTGGGGAAACCACGTACAGGGGAAAACTGACAACACCGAGTCCCAATGAAATTGTGCAGACTAAACTAATATACAAGCTGCTTATTCGAACCTTCGTTTTGAGATCTTCTTCTAAATAAGTATAGTTATTAAAGCTTTGTGTTACGTATTTAGGCTTTTCTGCTCTGTACATGTGCCATAGTTGTACAAAGTAATACGAGTGCTGCACAACAATATCAGTGTGTGTTTGAAACCCAGTGAAGCTGACAGAACTGTATTTAAATTGCAATGGCCTGGATTGAAATTCATTGTGGTCAGGGTGAGCCATTTTAGCGTGAAGTCCTTGATACAAACTCTTGATAAAGCACTAATTGTCAGGAGCGAGTGCTACTGATTCTGTTTTTAAATTTTTTGTACTTCTTTCACAGCTGGACAGAGCATGTCGCTTACTAGTAGACAGTACCCATCATCAACTCCATCACTTGTCTTCCCCAAAGCTCTCAAGCTTCGTTCTTTTCTCTCTTTAACATTTGTATTTGTGATATTATACTACTCTGGATATTGTAGTGAAAGCATTAATGGACAACTGCTGTATTCCCCTTGAGAACCTATGCTCTTGCTTTCCCCACCAGTCACAAATAACACACAGAAAAGCCGGAATGTACACTCACTTTCAACAGCTTATTGATGAGGAAAGCATGAAGGTGTTCGATGAGAAAGGGAACTGGAAAAGACAGCTGGTCTATCTGCCTTGGTGTGTCAAGGGTTGTGGAAAGTAGGCCATAAATCTATCTGAAGATTTTGAAGGACAAAAATCCTATGCTGGATCAAAGAAGGTTTACATATTCAAAAAGGAGTCAGAAAAGAGAAGAGAAAGAAAATATGGAACAGCTGCCCTTAGGTCTCTCGCTAAGGAGGGCAAAGGTAGTGGAGCCAAAATGCTGGTTTTGCTGTGGGTTTTTCAGCAGAGGAGGAGCTGTTCTTACACACGCAAGCTCACTTCTCCATGGTTACAGTGAGACTGAGAGAGCTATTTTACTGGTGGATGATAGGCAACTGGGTCAGCAGACAGTGTTCTGGGAATTACAGGTGGGAGCTGGAGATACGTAAATATATATGAGAATATATTGCCTTCTCTTGCGTTAGAATAGCCTTAGGTGTTTTGTGCTTGGTTTTTGAAGGGCTTTGTTTGCTTGTTTTTTTAGTTTTATTTCATTTGTGTGGAAGACTTTTTAAAAAACATTTCAGTTCATTATGTCATATGGTTTGGGGAAACCTGTATTTATTAGAAGATTCCTGAAGATTTGCTGAAGCTTGATGTTCATGTTGGGTATATTCAGAATGCAAATTAGTGCTGATAAGGTATTCTGCAACATCAACTATTGTATGTGAAATTTCATAAGCATCCCAAATGCATGAATAAGTGGCCTAGTGTTTTGGGCTTTGTTGGAAGGAAACTGCTATTTTATTTTAGTTAATTTTTGGTCAAGTCTTAGTAGTGCTACAAATGAAACTGTGGAAGAAGAGTCTTCATACAGTTGGCTTTCATGGATTATAGGAAACAGATTAATTTGTGCCTGCTATGAAACTTTTGATGTATCTTGGTACTGTTACATGTATTATAATGGATTTGATTTGACCCTCTTCATTTGAAATGTTCCAACTCATCATTCTTCCACTTGAAGTGGAACTTTGATAAGGTTCACGGTGTTCCAGTCTGACTAATGATCTTTATTTCCTCTTTTGATATGCTCTCTTATCACTACAGATAAGTATCCATATGGGATAGGGCCAATAAACTACTCATAGGTGTAAATCTAAGCCAGAAAAATGTCTTATCTGCATGAAGAAGGTACATGAGGTACGGCTGAGAACCCTTCTAGTGGACTTCATGTGTCCACTTCCTGGTACCTCAGTTCTCCAGACGAAATAAGCAGCGCCACTGAAAACCAGCCCCCTACAAATAAATACATACAGGTGTGCATTTATAGCTATAGACTAGGGCATTTCCTACAATAACTATGTAGGTAGAGGATGTACCATTTTTAACCAACATGCCTACACAGTTTAGTTCTGATTTAAGATGAAAGACGTGCGCACTGGGCGGACTTGCGTGTGCTTTCTAAATTCATGTCATCATGTGCTACTTTTAATACTTTATATGTCTTTTGTGGATCACATGTTGGAAATAAACTTTTAATAAATTGACCTGTAGAAGATACAGTGTCTTGGCAAGAAAAACCTGCTACAGAAAAAGCGAGAAGTAGGCAGAAAATCAGAAATTAACTTTGGAAACATGTAGAAAAGGAACAGTGACCTCAGGAGCTAAAAGTGGGTAAAAGAAGAAATACATAGTTTAAACACTGAATATTGTATACATTTTTTTTTTCTGAGAGTGTTTCTCAGGCTGTGTAAATTACAAAAAAAGAAAAACAAAACCTAGGAGAGATTGTATGTGTATTTACATTTTCACTGGAGATTATGTTGCACAACTTGCAAAATTCCTAAATTGCTGCTTGTGTTTAAATTATTTTGTGTGCTATAATATTTTTACGACATTTTGTCAGAAGGATAGGTAATTGCCACAAAATAATAATATTTTAAAAATCCCTGCAAAGCAATCTGTCTGGCTCCCTGGATTTTGTCAGTGTGTGCAGGTATACAACTGGAAGGAACGGTGGGAGAGTGAATGACTATGCCCAGGAATGAGGAAAGGTACATAGTCTTTGTTGAGTCAAATCTCTTGCCAACTGTTTTTGTTGTTGTAATTTATGCTGAGTCTAAGAATATCATAAAAGTAGTTTTGTTTGGTTTTTCTTTAAATTTCTGTGTATGTGCGCACAAATTCTAAAGTCTTTTATATTAGAAATTTAAAAGTGGGAGTGAAATTTGAATCCAGGGCAGCAGGTAAATCCGTCTTCAGGAATGCCACAATGCTTTGGAGGAGGGGGAAGAAGTGATTCTATAACAATGAACAAACACTTAGGAGAAGGTGAAAATAATGTGTCAGATGGACCTGCTGAGTCCATCAGTTGTTGAGACCACAGGAGGACATAAGCTGCAACGCACGATGCACCTCTTAAGCTTAAGAGACACGGATCCCTACAAACACTCCAGTTGCTGCATGCTTAGGCTCCTTCAAATTGTCTCAAACCACCCTGAGAAAGGAGCTCCTCAGAGTATTTTGTTAACACAAACAATTGCTGTGGAGAATTTTAAGCATGTTAGGGATGGGCCAGGGAAGGAACTGTGAAATGCAGGTCTAACCACCCATCTGATTTCGACTCCTGGGGCAATATTTTCTTTCAAGAAATCAATAATCCTCTCTTCCAAAGCAAACTGTCAAAACAAAAGCCCATTTTTCTGCTAGCGTTTTAGGCTACTGATAAATGTCATTTACATTGAGAAAGTGATTCAAAGTATTGTTCTAATAAAACATAAATGGAGAAAATAGCTCTTCAGTTGGCAATTCTTCAGTAAATAGCATCTTTAGGAAGAAATGTTAAGGAATGCTTAGCAGAATTTTGTTAGGTGCATTTAACTGGGAATAGAATCAGAGATTCAAACGGTGAGGATGTTACCAGACCCTGCAAAGTTTAAACTACAGTTGTCATGACTTTAGTGCTTGTTAAAAGCTGCTTTCATTAGCAAGTGATAATATAGGAAAAGGTTTTTCATTGTGAATTAGGAAGTCTAGAATTGGCTGACTCCCCCCATATCCTGAATAAGATAACAAGGGAAAAGCTCATCTTTTACCTTTATTGTGAAGTCAGTAGAAGCTGGAACAGGTTAGCACACTTCCAGTGAAGGCATATGCATTTGCTTCCTGGGTATACACAGAAACACTATAAATTTGTACTGGCAACTATGTTATGTATCTGCGGTGTCTTCGTTTTTTGAAGATGCTGTGTTTCCTTTTGCAAAGTGGTGTTAGAATACCTGTGAACTAGGCATGTTAAGTACTTTAAAATCTCTGCCTTCTAAGGAATTACCTTCACTATCCAACATTTTATATGTTTTAGGAAACTTAACGTTTCCAACATGTAATGTAATAGCTTTGTATTTCCAATGTTAGGAACAACGGTGTGAGCCGTATTTTTAGTATATTTATGATCTGTAAGTGAATGCCTATTGCCACACTTTATTTCCATTTTATTCTTGTACCTTACTTTTCCTTTACTTCCTGTCTGCCTGAAACACACATCTCTCTTCTTCCCCCGCCCCCTCCAAGTCTTCTAGGTCTCAAGTCTTAATTATTTAAAGCAGGGAAGAAGATATCAGGATAGTATAATTTGACAAGATTCAGATTACATCCCCTGTAATAGCAAATGTACAATGGCAACTTGTGTGAATTACATAAGAAAACAGTGGCATTTTGAGAATGGCCCTGAATTGAATACAGTTCAGGCATGCATACCTAAGAAAGGATCTCTGCCATCAATTACTTTCAGGCACCTGTGTGCAAAGTGCTCGGCGTTCTCTGCAGAACAATGGAATCCTTTTAATACTGAAGTTTTAGGATTGTTGAAACCACTGATTTACTGTCTCCAGAGCTAAAGTCACTTATTACAAAGAGTGATCTACAAACTCCCGAAGTGACTGTAAATCTCTCCTGTGGTAATACAGCAGACCACAGCACTGCAAGAAGTAAGAGCAAGCAGCAAAGCCTTTCAGGTACACGCAGGTTCTCCAAGTGAAAGCCTTTGGAGGTCCTCCTTTGTTTTTGTGAACCTTTTTATGTCAGAGATGCTTAGCAAGGAAGCTGGCACTGAAAATCCTTAATTACTTTGTTTGACTCCTACAACCTGGGAAGTTTCACCACCAGTTTGCTTTAAGAAGTGTTTTTAATTCAAATACAAGACTTCTTTTCCCTCTATTACCCGAATTTTGATTGCTCTGAAGTAAATGGGTAATGGACTCCTGAGCTGTGCTCTATCTTTCTTATGACTTACTCTAGTCTAAGATGAAGTGTTGAGTCTAAAGTCATGGAAGAATGTTTCTTATCTGAGTATTCTTTTTCCTTTCAGGAAAATGCCTCTGATTTTTCTCATCTCTCTGCAACAATGCAGTTAAACTAACATCCCAAAGAACTAGAAGGTCTAACTGTTCCTCAGTTTGCTATCAAGTGTCAGCCATTTAAAACTAGGGCCCATGAAAACAGCCCTGGAAAAGGCCAAAGCATGGTGGATTGGCTGTGTCATAATATTTTGACTCCTTTTTTGTAAAGCAGTTTGGGAAGTATTCACCCCTATGGAAGGAGCGATTTGATACCCCATTGGCTGCTATATAAAGCCTTGTAAAGTTATAAATACTGAAACTACAGAATGACAAGGAAGAACTGTCTGAAACGGAACGCAAGACATCAAGTGGAAACACTTTTAATTAAGGCACGAATATTTAATGTTCATTCATGGAAGAAGAAAACTGGAAGGTATTCTGAAAGGCCTGCATAAACCCAGGGCTTTTAGTTAGATAGGTCTGGAGAGGTTTTTTCCTTCCAGTAACTGAAAACAGGAGTGATAGTTCTCAATTCACTACTATGTGCTTAGGAGAAGTTCTGCTTTCATCTATTGAAAGAAAAAAGCCTTGGCTCTTTGTCAAAGCTGAATGTTAAAATATAGTAGTAGTCACACACCAGGAAAGAAAATCTCAGCGTAGATTGTATACTGGTCTTCAAAAACTTGTGGTTATGATTTTCATTTTCTTTAGTTACAGTTTTTTACAAATTAAAAAAAAAAGTGAGAAGTGGAAGTTTTGTGGATTCATTCACTTCCAAAAGTTGGGCTTTGAGGGAAATGTTATGTATTCACACACCTGTAATGGTCTTGAGCAAGTAAGATTTCAAAATTAAAATCTCCCAGTTGCAAACAGATTCTAAGCTGATGGGGTGTGTTGCTAAACACAAGACTTAAGTATTACTTAAAACATGTTAACTCCTTTATTAAAATGAATGTTGTTACATTGGTTTGGTGGTACAGTAGTATTCCAGGGACTAGGTGACACAGATTGGTCTATAAGATAGTTTTGTGTTTATGTTATGTTAATGTCCATACCTGTATACTAATTGGACTGGAGTTATCGTTGTTATGTGACCATAATAAAACTAAATATAATTGGAGTATGGAGACATCACAACCCTCCTATTTCAGTGGAATACCAGAACTGGTGAATATATTGATGTAGATTTTCAGGCCTTGGCAGCTTAGATGTGTGGTTAGCAAATTAATAAGTGTTATTTAGTGGTTTAAGTGGTTAAAATATTCATGCCAGAATGACCAAAACAGTATTTGGATGCTTGCTTCTCTCTTCTGGTGCATAGTCTAAACAGCTCTAGGACTTGGTTTGAATTAAATAATCAGATTTTCCACTGAAATTATTCTGTCCCTAAGGTATTCCGCCTTACTTATTTCTGCAGATGACTTTGGGAGAGTAGTGTATCTACTCTTCTAAGCAGAGGAAAAGTGATCTTCCAAATTGGGTCAGTCATTTATAAGTGACTGTGTTTAAGCTGAAGTCAGTGATGCACTGCTCCGATAGGTAACTTGTCTCTGAATCAGATGGGTAGGGAAAAAGAACACAGGTATATATCTGTAGTGTTCTTTAACACACACAGGCATCAACTTGCCATTTTGTTGGCTCTTGGGTCTCCTATAAAGTTCACAGAATCACAGAATAACAAAATCACAGACTGGTTGAAGTTGGAAGGCACAACATCTGGTCCAGTACCCCAGCTCAGCCAAGGTGACCTGTATCTCGTTTCCCAGGATCATGTCCAGACAGCTTTTGACTATCTCCAAGGATGGAGACTCTACAACCCTTCTGGGCAACCTGTCTAGTGTTTGGTCACACTCACACCCTCTGCCAAGCTGCTCTCCAGCTGGCCCACTGCATATAGTACTGGCATGGGGGGTTATTCCTTGTCAGGTGCTGGACTTCACACTTGTCTTGACAAACTTCACAAGGTTCCTGTCAGTGAGTTTTCCCAGCCAGTTGAGGTCCCTCGGGATGGCAGCCTGACCCTCTGGCACAACTCCCAGATTTGAGTCACCAGGAAACTTGGTCTGCCTCATCATTCAGATCATTAATGAAGATGTTAAACAGGTCTGGACCCAGTGTACCACTGTGGTACACCACTAGTTAGCAGCCTCCAGCTATAATTTACACCACTGATCACTACCCTCAAGGTCCAGCCATTCATCCACTTTTCTATCCACCTTGCTGTCTGCCCACCCAGCCCCTACTGCACCAGCCTGAGGGGCTGTGAGGCTTTGTGTGGGACAGTGTCAAAGGCCTTACTGATGGCTCAGTGGACACTAGTCACTGCTCTTCCCCTCACCTTTTAGGTGTGTCAGTTCATTGTAGAATATTATCAGGTTGGTCAAGCATGACTTCCACTTCAAGAAACCATGCTGACTACTCCTGAGGAATTTCTTGTCCTTCATGTGCCTGGAAATGGTTTCCAGAATTAGTGACTCTATCAGTTAAATATGCAGTTTGTAGTCTTTGGATTAGTATTGTTCACACAAGGATGGACCTTTATCCACATCCTACTTGGTCAGAGAAAGCAACGCTTCTGCATGCTGTTTTGATGCAATTGATATACGTACTTTGATTAGCTGTTGCAAAATTGCATGCTACGGAGAAGAGTTGAATACATAGTGGCGATACACAGGCCACAATGGTCATACCATCATGAACTGGAGAGAGGAATGACAAAGTACCAGCATAAAGCTTATCTATCCTCTAACCTGGGTGCTTTCTGATCAAGATAGCTTCAATTTTCTGTTCCAAATGGCTTTCACTCGTCGTCCACTGTTCTGTCCTCTCTTACCTGATACATAATGAGTTTCATCTCTTACTTTAGTCGAAACTTGCTCCAGGATGAACTGATGTTCTAATGAATAGTCATACATACTTGATTGTAATGTGTAGTGAGATCTATTAACTGGTAGCACTAAGCTCAATCAGCAGCTAAATGAGTCAGCAGGAACATGTGTAAACCTGGAGTTCTTGGTTGTTGTTTTGTCCCCTCTTTACTACAAATCTCTCACTGGCACAACTGTATGCCAGAAAGCACACCTCTGCAGTTCTCCTCTATACTATGCAGGTGTTGCTTCTGAGTCTTCTCCTTGCCATGCTGGTCCTTTAGAATCCGGTCTCATCTTCTCTGTTTCTAGTAGGATTTTCCTCCAGAAAACTGACTTTCCTCTTACAAAAATAGAACACTAAAAAAAAGGCGCCAAATGCTAAACCTACCAGCAAGCCCCCAACCCCCCCACCCTCAGACAAAACTCTTCCTACAGGAAATTTCCAAGTATTCAGGGCCACAGTAGTCTTCTATTTCTTCCATAACTGATGCTCATTTTACTAACTTCATTTCACTTCAAAAAAGGCTGTGAAAACTCTGACTCTGGATTGGAGGACATTTCAGCTTCTGAACTGATGGCTTGTCAAGAAACATTATTGAATTGCAGATGGAGATATTTTTAACTTGTTTACCTGTTTAGATTAGTGGCCATGGATGATCATTTGTGGAGGATACTGTATTCTTTTTCTAAGTAAAATTATTGCTTAAATACTGTATTTGTTCTCTTGTTTCTTCGTTATTTCACTTGCTACCATAGAAGCCGTGTAGAAAAGTGATCAGATATTTTCATAGGCAAACAATTAATTTAAGTTGCAATCTTTCTGGTGGAACAAGCTGAGTAAGATAGTCTACATTTTAAAAAAATGAACACTTTTGAGTTGATCAGTGCCCCAATCAATAAGGAAAAAAGGTAGGATAAAAAGTGTGAGAGAAAGGGTGGGATGGAACCTACAGATGAGGGTGTTGTTATGTATGCTGCATAAAAATTATGTAATTAGATGGTGAGAGAACAAGAAAAAGAGTAGAAATTATGCACATGTTTATATTAAGATTTGAACAAATACACTTATTAATTAATTCCTTAATATCTATTGTTTTGTTATCACAAAGAAGATAAGTATTTTCTATCATTAGAAGTTTTCTGATAGCATAATATTCATTCATTGAAAAGATTTTATCATAAGCTTCTGCCTGACAGATTCTATAATTTTGTCCATTAGTCGTAATCTATTACAATGAATTAGCAATAATTTTTGAGACTTTGCTTTACAGAACTTCAAGAGGATAGCAGTTTGTTTTAGGCACTCTGTCCTCAGGGGGACTCATACAGTGGCTCTTCATGTTGTCCTGTGGAGTACAGTGTATCTTGGAGGAAGTTATCTTTCAGAGGTATAAAAAGAGCACACAATGGAGAGGCTTAATTTGTTCCCCACTTAGGCAGCATTTTTTTAGACAAGATGAATAGTTGGCATCAATTTGTTGTCCTGAATGTTATGCTAAGTATTCCCTGAAATGAGAGAGCCACCTTCCTATCTGCTCCCAGTAATTCTACAAATCTTCTAGGCTATTTGAAGGTGGTTCTGCGTAGTGCTGCATGGAGCAAAATCTGATGATTCAAGGTAAGAATGAAAGGTAGGTTATAAAACAAGGAAGGTGGTAGCTCACTCAGAGCAGATATCTTAAGTGGTTGTGTAGCATCCGTAACAGAGCCTGAAACTTGTACCGTTGAAAACTCACAATGCTTATGCAGTATAAGTGTCTGGAAAGAGAGGGCTAGTTTTGTAACTTCCTCCTTAATAAAATTAAGAAAGAAAAAGGTAATTCGTTTTTCAGATTTTTTATTAGAAAAAAAGACCACAGCAAGTTCAGAAAGTACAGTATTTTGATCTTTCACAGATATGGCACTGAAGTTAGTGAAAGACAAACATTTTGTGATTTATCTTCCCCACTCCCCTGCTGAAGTTAATTCTATAAATTTTCAGACACTCTCTGATCTGAGGATGAGGTTATTACACTTGAGTCTAAAAAAATGGGCTGTCACATTTACCATGGAGTTAAGGGGAGTAGTAATTCTTCAGAACACAATACATTGGTCTTATTTGCAACCTTATGTTCTCTAGCCTTTCCCTAAAGAGAAGTGCATCTTGTTTGCATGTCTTGAGCACTTGTACTGAAGAAAATGGTAATTACCTGAAAAGCTAATTTTTCCTCTTTTTTCTTTGAGACAAAACTATTACTTTTGAGCGCTCATAACAGAATCATAATTTTTCAGCCTTTCTTAAGGAGTACAGCATAATTTACCTTACTAAAAACCATAATTTTTAAGGCATGTTCACTTGAATCATGTTGTTTGGTGTTTGAAAGTATGAGGATGTAAAAACAGCAGGAGGAAGTACAAAGTTTCCTTCTGTTTATTGTGATTTATTAGTAAAGATTAAAGGTAGTCCAAGATAAACCTGGCACTGTAAGTGGAAATTCAGCTTGCATTTGGATACTGAACTGCTTATATCAGGAAAGACCTATGCAAATGTAAGGATGAATGGTCTTATAGCTGTATTTTCCCCTTCCTGCCTAGTGTAGCACGTGTTGTCTGTCACATAATGAAGGATCCCAATGTGTTGAAAGTCTTATCTACCTTCCCTCATCTGATAATTGTTTTCTGATTATAGAAGTGAAGAAGTACTACAGTAAACAGTAGGGTTTGTGCTGCAGTTCTAAAACAGTGTCCTAGTTTGGCCAGGAGCGGGTTAATTTGCACAGTAGCCAGGAGGTGGCGTGGCTAGGACCCAGAGGTTATTCTATACCATCTTAACCATTTCCTGGGGAATGGTGGAAGGGCTTCCCTTCTGGGTCACTTAGGGTGGCAGAGGGGGTGGTTGGGTGTTGTCATGGGTCTTCTTCCGAGTGAAGGGAATAAGCAACTATTCTCTTCTATACTCTATCATTAGTACTGTTGCTGTTACTATTTGTGTCTCTTTTTATTGCTGCTTCCAGTAGCTGTTCTTAACCTGTGATCTTCAATCTTTGTGCCTCCAATTCTCCTCTCCATCCCACCTCTGCAGAAGGAGAAGGAGGAATGACTGAGTGATGCATGGTTTGGAGTGTTCGGGCGGGAACGCTAAATTAGAGAACATGTACCATTCCTAAACCACAACACACTGTATCTGTACCTAGGGTTAAGAGATGCTTGGTAAAGAGTCTCATACTTTGGAAATTGCTTATCAGTTAAGGATATGACAGAAATACAGATAAACTGTCAAGCAGATTCAGTTGCTGAAAAACTAAACACTCAGAAATAAAAATCGTAAAAAATATCCTGCATATCACATGCTTACTTGCATGCTTGTGAACCTGGTAGAAAGTTGAAAATCCATAAAGTAAAGGAAAATTCAGCTGAAACCTGCCTCCTGTCTCGACATTCATTCATCTTTTTGTGCCTTCCTGTCAGGTTTAACATTGTATTCAGGTGCACAATTTCAAGANATATAGGAGACCTGACTGCAGTAGAAAATTTTGAAGTTTAGCTCTTCATAACACTTTCTCGCTTAGAACAAATGCAGGACTTAAGTTACCAGCATTTTTTATTTTATAGTTCTTATGAAGCACTGTCATTTCAGCTAGTTCTTTCTATCAAGTTGATGGTTTTCCATTCCATCATTCTTTTTTCAGAATGTATCCTGTCATTTACATGTATATGTAAATATACATGTATATGTAAATGACACTAATCTTCACTACACTAAACTACACTAATCTTCAGTCTCATGCTAATGCTACACCTTCAGAATTAAATCCACAATACAATTTTTACTCAGTTACAAGCTTTCTCTCATTTATGATTTATCTGTGTATAAATAATTTTACTCCCTTTACTGGACATGACTTTTCACTGTACATTCACAGCCCAGAAAGTCAATTGCATCCTGGGGTGCATCAAAAGAAGCATGGCCAGCAGGTTGAATAGGGATCATCCCCTTCCTCTGCTTTGGTGAGACCCAATCCAGTTCTGGGCTCTTCAGCACAGGAAAGACATAGACCCATTGGAGCAGGTTCGGAGGGAGGGACATGAAGATGACCAGAGGGTTGGAGCATCTCTCTTATGAGGACAGGGTGAGAGAGTTGGGGTTGTTCAACTGGAGAAGAGAAGGCTTTGGGGATACCTCAGTGGTGCCTTTCAGTACTTAAAATGTGCCTATAAGAAAGAAGGGGACAGAGTTTTTGGTGGGGCCTGTTGTGATAGGACAAGGGCTAATGCTTCTAAACGAAAAGATTCTGATTACGTATAAAGAAGAATTTTGTTATGGTAGGAGTGGTCAAACACTGGAACAGGTTGGCCAGGGAGGTGGTAGATGCCCAATCCCTGGAAACATTCATGGCCAGGTTGGGCAGGGCTCTGACCAACACTGTGTGGTTGAAGATGTCCCTGGTCATTGCATGGGGTTTGCACTAGATGACATTTAAAGGTCCCTTGTAAGCCAATGAAGTTTAATTCTTATATAGATAGTAATAGAAGTAGAAAAGAGGTTCCACTGTGGATCGTTTAGTAACATTTGATTCATACTGAATTCTTACTTCTCCCAAAGTTTGATTTTTTGCACAGATATTTTTATAGTGTATGCAAAATCTTTTTATCCTGTTGGAAGGTATCTGTCTGCATAAAGCAGATTTTCTTATTCAAAGCAGAGAATCCTGTGTTGATACGACTTTGTAGTATGCATCACAGAATAGAATCATTTTTAGTGAATGCATGTGATATTCTGGGACTTTTTTTACTTAGAAGGGAATTTGTATCTGGTTACTACCCTCCTTTTTCTTGAAATAAACAGTCATCTTAAGTATCCAAAAGGTTTGAGTTGTGAGCTGCTTTAAATTCAGCTTCAGCTAGTTGTTTTGTTCCCTTCCTTTGTCTTCATTGTGGTAAACCAAATTAAACTAAGCTCTTTATGAACCTCTTTTTACGTGCTAATCTTTCTCACCTCCCCCATGCATGCACTACAAAACACAAATGCAGAACTGAAAAAACAGCTGTCTTACCACTTTTCGACTCCATTTCAAGACATCAAGGCTATTTTCCATGTACTACATTTTACAGTGTAAGGTCATTATAAACTACAGTCCTTCCTGCTGTTGCCATCCTGTACTTCACCTCTCAAGTGAGATAGTGAAGGTATGAGAGTTGACGTATTACTTAATCAGTGAAGTTGTAAGGACAAAAATCAAAAGCCGTGTTAAAGCATATTGAATGATAGCAGTATCTCAGAGCCATTTTCAAGAAAAAATTAGAGTGATGTAAACTAAGGTCCATCTTGCTTGTCTGAAATCTGAGGGAAAATATGTCATGTGCCTGGATTTCTGAACAAATTTACTTTTTTTTTATGGGCAGGAATGAGTGCATTCAGTAACAAAGCACATAATATCTTCTGTTCAGTGTTGTCTATGCCAAAAACTCACAGGCTTGAATGGTGAAAATAGTGTTTTCTTAATAGGGTATTGTACAAATATTATAACATAAGAATCGTTGTCTCTTTCTTTCTCACATATCACCTTGCTCAGTTCCTCACCATATTCTCTTTGACTAGCATTACTGATGTTAAAAGAGCTATTCTGTCATTAAGTAAATCTCCATAGAGGGAATTGTATATGGAGAAACATGTGAGTGACAAGTGATATCAAAAGTGTTCTTGCAGGAGAAAGTTCTACTTTCATCTCCATTTTGTGACATTGGATATTTTCTTATTTTAGGACCATAAATCATTCACTGAGAGCTTCCACATCATAGAATGTTTTGGGTTNAGTAGAAAATTTTGAAGTTTAGCTCTTCATAACACTTTCTCGCTTAGAACAAATGCAGGACTTAAGTTACCAGCATTTTTTATTTTATAGTTCTTATGAAGCACTGTCATTTCAGCTAGTTCTTTCTATCAAGTTGATGGTTTTCCATTCCATCATTCTTTTTTCAGAATGTATCCTGTCATTTACATGTATATGTAAATATACATGTATATGTAAATGACACTAATCTTCACTACACTAAACTACACTAATCTTCAGTCTCATGCTAATGCTGCACCTTCAGAATTAAATCCACAATACAATTTTTACTCAGTTACAAGCTTTCTCTCATTTATGATTTATCTGTGTATAAATAATTTTACTCCCTTTACTGGACATGACTTTTCACTGTGCATTCACAGCCCAGAAAGTCAATTGCATCCTGGGGTGCATCAAAAGAAGCATGGCCAGCAGGTTGAATAGGGATCATCCCCTTCCTCTGCTTTGGTGAGACCCAATCCAGTTCTGGGCTCTTCAGCACAGGAAAGACATAGACCCATTGGAGCAGGTTCGGAGGGAGGGACATGAAGATGACCAGAGGGTTGGAGCATCTCTCTTATGAGGACAGGGTGAGAGAGTTGGGGTTGTTCAACTGGAGAAGAGAAGGCTTTGGGGATACCTCAGTGGTGCCTTTCAGTACTTAAAATGTGCCTATAAGAAAGAAGGGGACAGAGTTTTTGGTGGGGCCTGTTGTGATAGGACAAGGGCTAATGCTTCTAAACTAAAAGATTCTGATTACATATAAAGAAGAATTTTGTTATGGTAGGAGTGGTCAAACACTGGAACAGGTTGGCCAGGGAGGTGGTAGATGCCCAATCCCTGGAAACATTCATGGCCAGGTTGGGCAGGGCTCTGACCAACACTGTGTGGTTGAAGATGTCCCTGGTCATTGCATGGGGTTTGCACTAGATGACATTTAAAGGTCCCTTGTAAGCCAATGAAGTTTAATTCTTATATAGATAGTAATAGAAGTAGAAAAGAGGTTCCACTGTGGATCGTTTAGTAACATTTGATTCATACTGAATTCTTACTTCTCCCAAAGTTTGATTTTTTGCACAGATATTTTTATAGTGTATGCAAAATCTTTTTATCCTGTTGGAAGGTATCTGTCTGCATAAAGCAGATTTTCTTATTCAAAGCAGAGAATCCTGTGTTGATACGACTTTGTAGTATGCATCACAGAATAGAATCATTTTTAGTGAATGCATGTGATATTCTGGGACTTTTTTTACTTAGAAGGGAATTTGTATCTGGTTACTACCCTCCTTTTTCTTGAAATAAACAGTCATCTTAAGTATCCAAAAGGTTTGAGTTGTGAGCTGCTTTAAATTCAGCTTCAGCTAGTTGTTTTGTTCCCTTCCTTTGTCTTCATTGTGGTAAACCAAATTAAACTAAGCTCTTTATGAACCTCTTTTTACGTGCTAATCTTTCTCACCTCCCCCATGCATGCACTACAAAACACAAATGCAGAACTGAAAAAACAGCTGTCTTACCACTTTTCGACTCCATTTCAAGACATCAAGGCTATTTTCCATGTACTACATTTTACAGTGTAAGGTCATTATAAACTACAGTCCTTCCTGCTGTTGCCATCCTGTACTTCACCTCTCAAGTGAGATAGTGAAGGTATGAGAGTTGACGTATTACTTAATCAGTGAAGTTGTAAGGACAAAAATCAAAAGCCGTGTTAAAGCATATTGAATGATAGCAGTATCTCAGAGCCATTTTCAAGAAAAAATTAGAGTGATGTAAACTAAGGTCCATCTTGCTTGTCTGAAATCTGAGGGAAAATATGTCATGTGCCTGGATTTCTGAACAAATTTACTTTTTTTTTATGGGCAGGAATGAGTGCATTCAGTAACAAAGCACATAATATCTTCTGTTCAGTGTTGTCTATGCCAAAAACTCACAGGCTTGAATGGTGAAAATAGTGTTTTCTTAATAGGGTATTGTACAAATATTATAACATAAGAATCGTTGTCTCTTTCTTTCTCACATATCACCTTGCTCAGTTCCTCACCATATTCACTTTGACTAGCATTACTGATGTTAAAAGAGCTATTCTGTCATTAAGTAAATCTCCACAGAGGGAATTGTATATGGAGAAACATGTGAGTGACAAGTGATATCAAAAGTGTTCTTGCAGGAGAAAGTTCTACTTTCATCTCCATTTTGTGACATTGGATATTTTCTTATTTTAGGACCATAAATCATTCACTGAGAGCTTCCACATCATAGAATGTTTTGGGTTGGAAGGGTCCTTAAAGTTCATCTACTTTCAACATGCCTGCCATGGACATGGACATCTTCCACTAGACCAGGTTACCTACAGCCCCATCCAGCCTGGACTTGAACACCTCTAGGGACGGAGAGACTACCAGCTTCCTGGGCAATCTGTTCCATTGTCTCACCACCAGTAAAGAATTTCTTTCTAAAATCTAACCTAAACCTTTAGCTTAAGGCCATTCTCCCCTTGTCCTGTCACTATATGCTCAGGTTCCGAGCCCCTCTCCAGCCTTTTCATAGTCCCCATTTAAGTACTAGAAGATGTTACAAGGTCTCCCCAGAAACTTTCTTTTCTGCAGGCTGAACAGACGCAGCTCTCACAATCTGTCTTCATAGGAGAGGTGCTCCAGCCCTGTGATCAACTTGGTGGCCTCCTCTGGACCTGTTCCAAGAGGTCAGCCTTTGTTGAGCTGGGGACCCCAGAGCTGGATGCAGAACTTCAGGTGGGGTCTCACCAGAGCAGAGGGCCAGAATCACCTCTCAGTGACCTTCTGGCCTCTCTTCTTCTGGTGTATCCCAGGATATGATTGGTTTTCTAATCTGCAAGGGCACATTGTTGGGTCGTGTTGAACTTGGGAAAAGACGCTGTTGTCATTTTGGACACCTTATGTAAGGAGCGAGCCTTTCTCTTAAAAGTATTTCTAACTTGTTGGTTAAAAATCTCATCTAGAAAATCTGAGATGACCAAATTCCTAGCACATATAAACAACATATTGGAGTTTCTGAAATTCCGTACAAGAGTTGTAATCCATCATGAAACTCTCCTCAGACTCTTCCCCCACATAAGACTGGCTTTCAGGCTTTTCAGGGAACAGAGTAGTATTCACTTTCAATGAAAACTAGTCAGGTATATTTTGTTAATATTCTAAAATTAAGTTGGTTTTGGTTTTAACCAAGAGCTACTTAACATTTGTGACCTTGTGTTTTGGGTTTTTTTGATTCCGTTCTTTTGTGTGTGTTTGTGCATGCTTTTTGGTTTAATTTTTGTGGGTTTTTGTGTGTTTGGGTTTGGATATTTTTGTGTGTGGTTTGTTTTTATTTTTTTTATTTTTTGTCTGTGAGTATCACTACTAAATTTGAATACCCTAATGCTTATTTAATTTGCTGCTATAATCAGGAATACTTCCACTGTAATACCATGCTATTGCAACTGTACTAATTAAAACCTAGCCAGGGTGGAATGTAGGGGGCAGGAAGCAAGCCAGTCTGCCTGTGCTTGAAAAAAAGTGCTTTTCTGCCCCATGACTTGGGCCAGCCTTCATAACTATTCCCTCTAGCCCTTAAGCTTTAATTATGCCCCTTATACCCTTCCTCACAGGAACAATTCTATGTCTTGACAGAGGCAGTACAGGGCAAGAAGAGGATGTCCCTATAGTATAAGGACATTTTCAGAGTTTCAATCTACTATTCGTATTCATTAAATTGTTCTTCATCTTCTTTTTCTTCTTTGCACAGTAGAGCTGAACCAGGGAGAAGAACTGGTTCTGTTTTGTGTTCAAGCTTTGGTAATTCCTCACACAATTTATCATGAGACCAGAACGACTGTTTCCATACATTACACTTAACACATTTCCTTGCAGTTTTGTATCTATATGAGCAAATGCCAAAATAATTCCCCAGGAAGACCTTTTTTTCAATTAATTTATCATATTAAAATGAAGGTGAAAAGGAAACAAATTCTCAAATTCATCATGTGAAATGATTTAAGTAATTTCTAACATTATTTTATTTAAAAATAACATTTATTTAACTCATGTTAGTGGAAAGTAGTTTGGTATTTAAAAAATAAAAAGATTGCTTTAACTATCTGTCAGCAAATTTCAGTGAGTTTTCAAAGACAATTTTCAATTTATACTATCATTTCAGCTGGATTTTTAGACCTCAGGCAATAATTTTTGTCAAAACTCCCTTATTGATCAGAAAATAACTACTATATTTATGGTTATTGCTGACTCTAAGATGCAATTGGAAGAGGTTATGACAGAAACATGCTATTTTTATTCTTTTGTGTACAGAGTAGCTCTAATATGTAACATCTTCAACTATGCCTCTTTGTATTCAGTGTCGAATATCACACAGTGACAGNGGGGTGTAGGGCTGGATGATCCTGGGTCCCTTCCGGCTCAGAGTGGCCTGCTAGACTGTGAGGGACCTAGGTTTGTGTTACGGCTCTGGGATGTGCATTCGGTCTCTGTACGGGTGTTAGATGGTGAGTTGGACTAGATGATCCTTGTGGGTCCCTTTCAACTCATAGTATTCTGTGAATCTGTGAATCCTAAACACAGAAAATTCATAGTAACCCTTAACTGAGTTCATTCTGTGAGGAATAGTCACTTGAGCAAGAAGATTGTCTTTCAAACTGAATTTTAATACCTTTGCATAGGGAGTGAAGAAGTTTTATGATTCTTTTGCTGTCCTGTTTTATATCCTCTACGATACTTCAAGGTGTTTCTGATATGTACTTTGCTCTCATTTTGTAATATTATTTTTGACTGTTCCCATTTTTCTTCCAGTGCTGTTCAGTTCCATAAGGGCCAAATGCTTCCACACTTGCTACTGCAGTGGGACTACTCCTTCAAAAGAGAACTATTTGGCATAATTATGATAAACGGTACCTGACAGTTTAAACTTCATTATGTTCTAAGTGCTTATAGAGGTAATAGTTGCTTACTCACACACTTCTTAGAATTTGACTTGGGGCTATCTTATTATGTTATGACCTATCAGCTGAGAACATTGACCAGTAAATTGGTTGCATTTTTAATTGCTAACATATTTTGTTAATTGTTCACCTACAATGAACAGCGACCTGTTTAATGAGCTCATTACAATGCTGTACACTTGGTAAATGGTGGTCATTACATATGTGACAAATAAAGCAAGCTTTCTGGAGCTGGATTAAACCAAACTCAAACCAGTTCATCTAAACAAGTTAAATAGGAAGGACTTTTGTGCTTCGCTTAGGAAAAATATGACCAAGATGAAGTATAAATAGTTCATCTGCTATATTTTAAGACGATACCCAAGATCCAATACAAAAAATGTCTTTTACTGTTTGTAAATACATGTATATAAATCTTGTGAGTTTCTTCAGATATAACTCCAATTTTTTTTGATAAATCTCCCAATTTTTGCTAGATTTTGTAAAAGTATAAGGTACTGATTAATAAAATAATTTCAGATTTTTCTAAGTAATATTGATTAGAATAAATTCATGAAAGCTCTTTTCATAAGGTTTTTTTGCCATCTGTATATAAACAATTCAAAATGACAACATCAATTCACAACGCTTGCAGAGTACTGCTGCTGCAAGGTCCACAGAACAGAATCTGAAGGACTATAAAATATGCTATCCATGTCCTGACCAGGAAAAGAACCCTAAACACACTTTGTTGATAAAGATTAGAAAGGCAAATATAGGTCATAAAGATCAGCTTCAGTTATGATGAGTCTGCTCAAACACTTCCTGGACGGACTAGAAATGCAGTTCCCTAATCCTTTAAATCCTGACTTTGACTGAGTCACTCTTTGAACACAATGGAAGATGTTTTTTCCTTGATTTAGGACTAAATTCATCTGCTAATAAGACAGGGAGTAAAGCATTTCCAAGGGGGTAAGGAAAGGATGAGATAAAAGTATGACATTATGAGATTATTTATCAGTCACAGGAAGTCACTGGAGTTTAGTTTTTGGATTGAGTTTATGGAGGGTTTGGGTTTTGCTCTTTTTTTTTTAATTTACTAGTGCAAAGAGGTGGGCCATCCTACTAAAAGTTTCTGATAATATATTTCTCTAGGCATTATCAGCATTCATGTAGACCTGAGTAGTGTACAACAAAACACATATAATCTTGAGGACTAGGGGATGGGAAGAAATAGGGTAATACCAAGGGTAGTTTCACTCACGGGCCAGTGACAGGAATTGACATGAGGTTGTGAACAAGGACAGAGTTACAAAGTGAATAAAGAGTGACTAATGGTCACTAATGTGATAATGAATCCAGGATGTAGCTGAACTATAGATTGTGATAGGAAATTATTAATGCTGTTGGACCTGCTCCTATTATGACTCATGCAGAATGCAGTCTATAGTTCTGATGGCTCTGTGTCCACAAAGGTGAAGTCATATTGAAAAAGAGAACTGAAGATTAAAAACAAGTGGTTTAGTTTAACAAACCAAAAACAAGCAACAAAAAACCAGTATGTTTTTCTCTGGGTTTATGTAATAGGAAATTAAGGGGAAACCAGTTATTTAAGAAAATTGATACCACTCTCACAAAGGAAAATGGAAATAAAATAGCTGTGAAAAAGTTCAGGCTAGAAATCAGGATGAAATTTCTCACTCTGCAATCAGGACTGGTGGTGTGACTTCACATTGATTTAGCTGGAGCAAAACTCCTCTGAAATGAGGACCATTAAATATGGTTGTGGGATAATGAAGGCCTGGCTACGCAACCAAATAGTTCTTCTAGTGCTTATGGTCTTAATTAAAATTCCTAGGTACCCTGCAGGCTATATAAGCAACTGTAATTAGTTGAAAGCTATACCTACGGCTATGCAGGCAAGAAATACTGTGTTTGGTAAAGTAGAAAATTTAGGAAGTCCAGTCATGAAAGAGCTCTTAAAAAAGAGATCTAATACAACTGAGGTCAATGCACAAGGATGAAAAACCAGTGCATCATATGAAAATAATAAAAATTGGAAGGATAGAGCAGAAAATGGAAGACATAAGAGCACAAATAAATCAAGTGCAGGAAGTTTGTTAGAGGACCAGGAGGTGGGCATGACTATTGAGAAGTAAAAGGAGCCATAACAAAAATAAGAGAAGGTGAAACTTCATTGAACAGGAAACTGCATCAAACCCCTTCCATTAGTGAGGAGTAAATAGAGATTACATTTATCAGCAAAACTTCTGGAGATGCTTGAGATTAAAGTGGCAGAGTGGAGCAGTGGAGAAAGAGCGTGGCCAGGGATCCATGCCTTTCAGGAATGGTGGAAGCAAAATGGTCCTTTCTTGGAAATGTTGCTGTGTATTATATTTTAGAGGATGTAGCCATTCCTTAGTCAGGTAAACCAACATAATAAGAATGGATTGGGACTGGGGGAGAAAAAGAGGATATACAATCTTTGGAAAAAAGGGGAGGTGAGTCAGAGTCTGTTTAAGGAAGCTGTTAAGCAGTGCAGGAGGAAAACCAGAAAGGCGAAAGCCCAGATAGAGCTCAACCTAGCTGTCTCTGTCAAGGATAATAAGAAAAGTTTCTATAAGTACATTAACAGTAAAAAGAAAGGCAGTAACAGCCTCCACTCCCGATTGGATGCAGAGGGTAACATAGTAACCAAAGACGAGGAGAAAGCAGAAATACTCAATGCACACTTCGCCTCTGTTTTTAATAGCAAAACAAACTGCCCGCAAGAGAACTGGATCAGCAGTGGCATGGAAGGAGCTGGGGTGCAGTATAACCCCCTTGTAATCCAAGAGGAGGTAGTCAGAGACTTGCTGAGTGGCTTGGACCCTCATAAGTCTATGGGACC
>WEKX01005724.1:0-18512 GCA_013390025.1 Pitta sordida | reverse complement strand
GGGACACCTTTCACTAGACCAGGCTTCACAGGACCGCATTCAACTTAGTATTGAGCACTTCCAGAGATAGGGTACCCACCACTTCTTTGGGCAACCTGTTTCAGTGCCTTCTCACCCTCATAGTAAGGAATTTCTTCTTAATACACAATCTAAATCCACTCTCCTTCAGTTTGAATCTATTCCCCCTTTTCCTGTCACTATGTGTGTTATGGGTTTGGTGTCAAGGTTTCTTTTTAAATGTACACAGAGGAAAAGTTTGAACAGGTTTTTTTCCTTTCCCTCTTTCTTTCCCCCTCGTGCCCCCCTCCATCCCCCTTCCCAAGTTTGGAGAGTGGGGGAGGGGAGAAGGGAGAGGGACATGGGGAAATGGGAGGACTCATGCCAAGGTTTGAGATCCTCCTTGGTTGAGTCCAAGCAGAGCTTGGCCCTGGGAATTCTCTGGGAGAGAGAGAGGAGTACCTTTTCAGAGGCAAGTCTGGAAAGCCACGAGGCTGAGTAATAGAAGCTGACATCTTCACTGCCAGAAAAACAAGAGTTCTCCAACCAGGAACTGCCCATGAGAATTCTGGGAGTTGGAGGCAAAGTAACTGCCTCCAAAAAGGGGGACAAGTAAGCTATTGAAGGGAGTGGGACCTCAATTCCCTAATAGCCTCATTTCCTGGGTTTTTGCCTTTTGGAACGTTGGGAAGAGAGCCTTTAAATACTGTTGCACACCTTTTCTTTCCTTCGGTTGCGCTGAGAGCTTGCTGCTGTGAGAGTTGGTGCTGCTGATGGTTGGAGTTCCTGCCTTTGCCTCGGACTCCTGCTTCTCCTGCCTCAGTTGGTGTTTCCCTGTGTCTTCCTGCCTGGCTGCGGAGGAGGGGAGGACTTTTGGACCTGGATCCAGCTTTCTACCGACTTCTCTGTGGGTTTGTCTCTGCCAGCTTTGTTGTTCTTTCCCCGAGAAAACCCTGTCCCTGAGAGGACAGCAGCAGCCACTCGCTGACTGTGGTTTGGAGGGGCAGCTTGTAGTCTGCTGCTCCAGGACTTAGTCGTCTGAGGGATATTCTTTTTGTGTGGGTGGTTGGGGAGTAGTTGGGTGTTTTTTCCTGTTGTTTGCCAGTGTCAGTTTGATTTATACACATACCTTTCTTCATACAAGCATATATATATATATTACATATATATAATTATATATATGTTTCTTTTAATAAAGTTGGTATTTCTCTAACTGTTTCTCCTCCATTTTTCTTTGAGAACAACCCCATTATTGTCCAAACCAGGACAATGCGCCCTTGTGAAAAGTCCCTGTCAAGCTTTCTTGCAGGCTCCCTTCAGACGCTGGAAGGCCACAATTAGGTCACTTTGTGGCCTTCTCTTCTCCAGGCTGATCAATCACAACTCTCTTAGCTTTTCCTCACTTTTTTGCTTTTGAGCTACTCTGCTTATATTTATAATGGAAAATTAGCAGAGTATCAAATATTATACTGTGCAAAAACACCTTAGATAATATCTTTTCCCTACAAACATTTCCATGCACCAAGCAGTTTTTCCATTGTTGGTTGGGGTTTTTTACTCTGGTCAGTAGAAACCAGCTCTCACAGAATCACACAGAATCACAGAATATTCTGAGTTGGAAGAGATCCACAAGGATCATCAAGTCCAACTGTTAAACAGCACCACTGTCTCCCTGGCAGGAATGGTCTCCTGCCACCCACAGCATCAGTGTCTTGATCACAGAGTTTGATCTATTAAGAAAAAAAATTATGATCAGTTGCATGTAAATCCAGGATATTTTGGACACCCCAAAAGAAGAGTGGTCTACTTGTTAAAAGAAAGAGATTTATAGTCATTTTCTCATTATCTCACTCTGGACTAAAGAAGTAAGAATACAGCCATCAGTAAGAAATCTCAAGTTCTCCCAGGAAGACTGATGGAGGGGAGAAACTGTGTTGCTACTGGAGCATAAATAAGGAATTTTAGAGCCCAGCAAACTCTGTTGAATAGCAAAAGAGAAAATAGATTGTAGCAGGAATCAGGCATCAAATTATTTCTTAAAGTCTGAATCCTACCATCTACCTGACACTATTTGTAACAGTTAGCCATCAAAGGCATGAAGAAACTACAGATCTTTAAAAATAGGCATGAAGGCTGGAAACAGGGGTAGCCACACAGTCAAGATATGGTGACAGGTTTTGCCCCCTTTCTCCATTCCCCAAGTTACCAATGAGAATGGGAAGACCCTTTAAACTTGCCTTCCCATCCTCAAATATTTACCAGTTATTAATTGGGGATTTTGGTCTTGATCAATACATTATTGTCCTTATCCTCTTGTCATTTATAATGTGCTCAGGAATTTGAAATAGTTGCACTTTTTATACATGTACGTATATACGTAAGCACATGTGTNTAGCAAAAGAGAAAATAGATTGTAGCAGGAATCAGGCATCAAATTATTTCTTAAAGTCTGAATCCTACCATCTACCTGACACTATTTGTAACAGTTAGCCATCAAAGGCATGAAGAAACTACAGATCTTTAAAAATAGGCATGAAGGCTGGAAACAGGGGTAGCCACACAGTCAGGTATGGATCAAATGTCATTGTGGTAATGATATAGTATACGCAGTGTCACACATCATGGCTAAGCTTTGCAAACAAAGGTATAGGAAGGGCATTGCCCATGCCTGCAATTATGATGTACTATATTCATTGTCATATATAAATAACAGCTTTATCCTTTTTCCCTTATATGGGGAATATATGTATTTTGGCAAAATGAGCCTTAACAAAAAAATCACCCCAAAATGCTACTTTTGAGGAATTTCCAGTTAAACTAAAAAACTTAAATTATTTAAAAATCCAACAAAAATTTGATTTTATGGATTTTCAGATAATTTTTTGTCTCCCTGCTTATACCATGCAATAGTTCAGAACTACACTCTGTCCTGACTGATGTTTTTTGCTTTTTCCCTCATTTGAACAGGGGAAGCCTAGGGCAGTGGATGTCACTGGGAGTCAAGGTGCCTCACAGACAGGCATGCTTGCCTTCAGCAAGTCTACAGATTTGGTCCTCGGGAACTTTCAGTATCTCTGAGGAGAAAAGGCAACTAAAAAAGCTCTATGAGTATCCACATTTCAGATGTAAACACCTAAATCCTTCTGCAGTCTTTAACCTCCCTGAGTAAGATTGCTGTTTAATTGCAATGCAAATATCTGCTCACCCTGAATTCTTTGTGCAATCAATAACGCTTTAAGAAATAGATTAATCTGATTTCATACAGATATCTAGGATTACTTGTCTTTCTCCACTGACTCTTAAAAGCACAGGATGCACAAGTGGGATTTGGAGACCTACACTGCAAATGTCTACATTTGCTCAGATGAACTCTATTGCCAGTTGCCTTTTTCCAACGTGAAATTACTGCATGTCACATCCTAACAGGGAAGCAGTGATTATAAATGTATCTATGATTCTGAGATACAGGGATTCTTGACCTTGGTGATGTGTCATATAAATCTCTTTCAACATGAGGGAAAAGGCACTGTTCTATCCTTAAGTATGACTATGTTCAAATACAAAAGGAAGATTTTCCAACTAGTTAAAGCTGTACAAATTTTTGGCTGCTTGTTGGAATACATTCCCTCTGGTATTCAATCATGATCCCAGTATTCACACCAAATGATGTCTTGCTTTACCAGTTATTGCTTGGAAGGCACTATTGGAAGGTGGCCCTTTGCATCCAAAGTTCTTCTTCAAAACATAGAAATGCAAAAAGAGACAAGTAAGTAGAAACAAGTTTCCTTAGCTAAAGGTATTATTCCAAAGCCTGTCAGTGAGCGAGTGTGTCTCTACTACATTGAGGTCCAAGACATGTACCAATATAGTTTGGTTTTTTGAGTTTAATCAAGTTGACATCTATCTACACTGATTACACTTCAGAAGGGGAGAGGAAAATTCGGGAGGTGGGACAGAGAGGTTCTCTTCTCTCTGGTGGCTTCAGAAGTAGCCTCCATAGGGTAGCTTTGGCCTTTGGGCATAGCCCTGAGAGATGGGTGGTGAATGAGGAATCACCCCAGAGGTCTTGTGCCTTAGAGATGCTCTTCCCTATCCCTTCTTGCTCCTCAGGGGAGTAATTGGTTGCTGGTCTATACCAGCAGCAAATTATAGCAACCCCTGTGCCAGTTCAACTTGCATCTGAGAAGTGGAAGAGGCAGGAGAGTGAAGGACAGAGGGCTTTGGCCTTTGCCTGACCATCTGCCTGGTAACGTACTGGTACTATTTAGTCAGTTTTCTGCCCACTCTCCAGTGCATGATGCAGGGGAAACCACGACAACTCTGAAGATTCATAGTCCTGACTGTGCTGCCTGTCAAGCACAACTCAATCTGCCCTTTCCTTCTGTCTCTTGCAATTCATAACAATACAAGAATTTCCAAAAACACAACAGCCAGACCCTGCTCCAACAAAATCCTTTTAGCATCAGAGAGACAGTGTGTGGCTAGATTCTGAGCACTTCAAAAGTCAGTAAAAGAAGAAATCCTGATTCTTTTTTTATCATACTCATGTAGCATCCAAGAATGCCAAATAACACTGTTCTTCATGCCTAGCACAGCTTTATTACATTACTCTACAAATGACAAGATGTTACTATTGCAGGATGCACCAAGTGAGTCTGACAAGTCACTAGTCGACCTTTATACAGATTGCATTTTTATTCTCTCTTTATGGTGGCAGTTTATCCAGACTCTCATTTTCAGCTCCTTGGATGATAGTTCAGCTGGTTTATACTGCTGTTTGGTTATCACATGGGTTTAAAATCATTGTTACAAACACAAGTCTGTCTTCATTGCCAACAGCATTAAATAAATCATCTAATTAAGAGTGGGAATGCTAAAAGATTGCTCTTCTTTCACTAGTCTTGGTTCCGAGGCAAAAGACGGTCAGAAAATTGGGCTCTTCTCATTAATACATTATAAGCATATTCTATGACTTTGAATTCATTTCCTTCGAAGAGAGCTAGACCTTCCCCTGACTGCCTGATTCTGACAGTGCTGTTAGAAGATGGAGTGACAACTCACCTTTTAAAACATTGATACACCCAGCACAGCTACATTGCTGATGTTATCCACACAGAAACAGTTTCTCACATCTTTCTGTTTATACATCTCTTGCTAAAGCAATTTTCTTCTTCTTTGTCGTGTACCAGTACGTGAATATAAGATTTCATGTGGGTATCTAGGAATCCTACCATCAGTAGCACACTTTATGTGCAGCTAGTGCATGGTCTCTTGGCTGACTTCACTGACCTCCATCTGTTAGACTGGCAGTGTGCCTGCTCACAAGTCAGTTAGACTGTTTCACTAGGAGACAGGTGCCAGCAAGGATGCATTTGGATGAGCAGCATGCACAGTATCGCAACAATTTCTGCCTTCTTTAAAAGAAAAAAGCAATTTTTGGCATGGTATGGCACTATTGGTTTTGGACTGTCATCTCATGTTGCACTTCCATTTCAGGGAAATCACTGAAGAAGAGGAGACTGGTTTATTATCAAAACGCTAACTGACAGGCTTTCACATGTGTCTCTGTTTGCATCCATAAGTGCAATCCTTCTCCTAGTTCCTCCTTTGAAAGGGAAGTTCGTGTGTAGCATTTCTATTTCCCCCCTGGTGGCTCTAGTGTTTCCACAGACATTGTATGTTAGAAGGAACAGTAAATCTGATGTTATTGCCGGAACATATGTATTTGAGCTTCACTTTCTTAAGCACAAAAGGAAGAAATTTGGAAAATAAATTGCAAAATAAATGTTTGGACCATCAAGTTATATGCAAGAAAGACTGCTAGCCAGTAAAAAATTGTCACCAAATCTGACAACTCTGATAAATCTGCTATCAGGTCACAAAGACTGAGAATGGATAAATTTCTAACAGACAAGGCCACATCATGTTAAGCCAAAAAAGTCACAAAATAAAGTCTAAAAAACATATTTTAGTATGTTATTAATTAAAGTATTAAAGAATGCAGACTGAATGTGTTTGTCATTAGAGGCATTTAGCAGTTTTTCATTGACTTTTGGTGTGTCCAGAGCTCTGCATGGGGTTACAAGGGGATATGCAGACCAAAAAAGCTTTGGAAAAACCTCCACTTTGCAATCAGTTGCTAACGTTATATATACTGTAGCTCTACATCATATTCCTGCAGCAGACCATACCAAGTCCTTCCTCTCTGCAAAAAAAGCTTTCAAATACAGTCAAACCTTCAGCTTTATGAGGAATGGGTCTTCCCAGGGTCTCACGAAATGCCTAATTCGCAAAAACATGCGGGTCATTAATATGCATACAAGTCACACCCATTGCTCAACCCTCAGCCAATCAGGAGCATTGGGGAGCATTTTCCGCTCCTCCTCATGGGCTCTCACAGCACTGGGGAGCAAAGGGAACCATTTCTGAACCTTCTCTGCCTGGGGAGACCCCCCAGAGAATCCCTGGTCTTCAGTTCGTCCATGCTGCCGCCTCCGCAGCCACCGTCGGGCTGCTGCCACCGCGCATGCTTGCACTGCCTCCATGGTGGGGAAGTTCTGGGGCCGTGCCAGGGAAGGGGTGTCCCTGGACTCTGGTCGGCACTCTTGGAGCCTGGAAAACCTTAACTTGTGGGCACATCGCACCGCTGCTCCATCCCAGCACACAGCACTTGCCCCACCATCACCACGGCCAGCCCATCCCTAGTTTCATGGGGCACTTTCCCTGCTGCTACATCATCACCAGGTGCACCAGGCGCACAGTCCCTGGGCACAGACTGCATCCCCTTTCCTGCCTGTAGCAATGGAAACAGTAACACGCACCCGGCGGGGGTCAGTCCCCCAACTGGGCTTAGAGTAACAGGGGACAGCGTGACTTGTAGTGGTGCTGCACTGGGTCCCAGTGGCCCCCCAAGGCATACCGTGGCATAAGCCTTCTGTGGTAGGGACCGGGCATGGAGCAGGGCAGGTACCGGGGCACGGTGCCGTGGGACTATAAACACCACAGACAGTGAGCGAGAGGTACTGTGCACTGTCCTCGTGGAGCTGTGCCAGTCCCACCCCACAGGGAGCACTGGCGCTGCCCCTCAGCAAACAGAGGCACTACGCATACATCAGCCAGGAAGCTCCGCAAATCACAATGTCTCACAAATGTCTCACAAAACAGTGAGGTCACAATGGAGGGGTTGCAATGCAGTGAGGCATGAGTCTATATCATTCTTAACATGACTGGAACCTGTAAACCTTGGGTACAGGCTCATCCAAACTAAAAATCAACCTCCAGAAAGCTCAATGGATCATTGATAATGTCACTCACTCACTGCCTTCCCCTAATTCACTCTGCCATCTATAAATGACATGGAATCACAGGACCACAGGATCACAGGATATTCCGAGTTGGAAGGGACTCACATGGATCATTTAGTCCAACTTCTAAGCGAATGCCCACATAGGGATCAAACCCACAACCCCACCAAGCACCAAGAGAGAAAGCAAAGTATTCCCAGGCAAAAACACTGGAAGTAAAGTACCAACAACACAGGTACACTGTGGTAGGGGACCACACTCACATTAGGCTATTCATGCTGATTTGGCTGGTCATTTGCCCCAATTTGGGCAATGACAGATTACAAAATTAACAAATAATGTATCAAACACATTGGGTGTATAAAGATTCCAAGAACAAAACTCTCATCTGCTCACAAAATTCTCCTTGAAACTGAAATAGAGAGGTTTTCTAGTGAAAATAATAAACGTTTATATATGGGAGAAGGAGGTAATTTTGTTTTAAAGATAAGCTTATATTCTTTATAACTCTGAGAAAAAAGGAGCAGAATTTAAGAGCAGAATGATCATTCTTACCGTTTTGATGAAAATTCATGCTTTATATGACACTAAAATTTAGTAAGATTTTCTGTAAATTAGAGGGGGAAAGCAGTGACCATAATTAACCTTACTGCCTGCAAGTTTTCTACAATTAAATTATATACTTTTCCTGCCAAAGAGTTCATACTTTCAAAAATCAATATGACACTGATCTGATGCAATTTACCAGGCTTACACCAAAACACATTACTCTCCATTATTCCTTATTGCACATGTACCTTAATATGGGTGCATAGTTCTCAGAAGTGTTGCATTGAAATTTTATTTCAACCCGGTTTACTTAATCTCTGCAGACATACACAGAGTTACAGAACAGTGTTCTTAACACACAGATGAGCAACAAACTGAAGACATTAATGATCGTACTCTGCACTTGCCCTTAATTACTTAAATACAAAAAGTCTACTTGTAACACGTTTTTTCTCTTGTGAGACATCATCTTTTCTCTCTAATCATTAAATAATAATCTCTCTGAAAATTTATTTTTCTGAATTTCACTATTATATGCCAAACATTTTGATATTTATTCAGATGAGATTCCCCATTGATGAATTTGATGTTATAGTTATAAAAATATGGTGATCAATATAAAGCTCATTTTTATGTAAAGCATTTATTCCAGTGGCCATAGTAGAATGGAATAATTTTTTTAAGGCAGCACGTTTACTAGAGACCAGATAGCAAATGATAAAAAAACAATTGTTAATATGAAGGGCTCCTCCTCCGCTCTGTAGCTGTCTTTAAAAAAAAAAACAAAACAGGGTTTCAGACAGCAAAGTGGTAGCAGAAACTTGGCGATATTCCCCTCTATATACACCTACCTCAACCCATTTGCAAACTGTAGCATTGGCTCCACACTGCCCCAGGGATGGGAGACCAGAAGTGCTGCAAACCAGGACTGATGTGCCTGACAGAACTGCACAGCAAAGTCTGAGTGATGGCCTGAGCCATGCCCGGCAGTAGCCAAAATTATGAGTCTTTTTTCTTTCCTGGAGCACTGCATTCAACTACAATCACAAACGTGGCATATGCAGTAGCCAGTCAGATGCCACTTGATTCTATATACATTCTTACATTAATTTTTTGAAAGCCATGTAAGAAAAAGGCTTTGCATGCAAAGAAATATGCTGCAGCTTGGTGACTTACAGAAAGCTGGGAGGACACAGCCAGAAGGGTACATCGGGAGATCCTGCTTGGTATACACCCTAGTGCTTAAACTAAGAAGAAACATTCAAACCCAAAATATCTCTCACTGGAAGTAAGATGCCTCACAATGGAAGTGCTGTATCTTGTCCCAGTGGAGATGGAATTAATTTACTGTATTATTGTNAACAAGCGGTGTATACTTCCACGTCGCTGCCCATGCTAGGAGCAGGGTGTCCCGCTGCTTCTCCCCCTATTGTTCCCGGCATGAGGTGCTCTCCAGCATTTGTTCTCACCAACGCCTTCCTGGGGAGCACCTGCAGACTATGAGGGGGGACTGCCTCTGTGTATGTGTGCCTGTGTTAGTGTTTCCATAGCTACAGGTGGGGGAGGTGATGCCAATAGATGTGTTAACTGTGGCAGAATCTAAGTGCCAAGCGCTCTGTCTCTCCAGGGGGTGTACACCTGGCATCTGATGTACCTAGTGATATACATAGGCCCAGGGAAAGCATTACCGCAGTGCTCCAGCCTTCCTCACAGGGACTGCGGCATGAGCTAACCTCCCCTTCCCCCTCTGTCCCACCCGCCCATGTATGCCTGGATCAGAGTGTCCCACTCCTTGTCCCCACCCCGAGGTGTCCCGGCATGAGGTGCTCTCAAGCATTTGTCCCGACCAGTACCTTTCCAGGGAGTGCCTGTGGACTGCAAGCTGGGACTGTCAAGCCCCTGCCCCACCACGGCCCCAGGGTAAGCTTCCCCACTGCGACAGCAATGCAATCATGTCCAGCGGCAGCAGTGAAAGCAGCAGCGTGACCAAAGGGAAACCCAGGGATTCTTCANAATCATGTCCAGCGGCAGCAGTGAAAGCGGCAGCAGTGAAAACAGCAGCGTGACCAAAGGTAAACCCAGGGATTCTCCGGCAGTCTCCCTAGTCAGAGAGGGCTCAGAAATGGTCCCCTTTGCTCCCTTGTGCTGTAAAAGGCCATGGGGAGGTGCCGAAAATGCCCCCAGCACTCTGGGGCAGCGGGGGCAAGGAGATGACTGTTGCCTATGTGCATATTCATGCTCGCGGATTGGGTGAATCATGGGACCTCCAGGAGACCTGTAACCCAGTATGCAGAGGCAAGACTGTATATTGAAGCCACGAATGGTGAATTGCAAAGTAGTGAGGGATTACTGTTTGTGTTAAAAAAGAAAGGAGCCAAAGAGAAAAAAGGACCTATTTAATAACTGAAATAAATTAAAACACCCTAGGACCTGTTTTTAAGTAGATTCTAAGTAGTTAGGTAAGTGGAGTAGAATTCAGTTAGAAGACAAATCTTGGATTATACTGAAAATGAGTGATAAAAGAGTAATATCCTTTCATGACAGCTTGGAAACTTGGAGTTTTGACTCCACATCCCCCATTGTTTTGTAAAAACATGCAGCAGTCATTTTCAGATCCTGTTCTGTCTGTTACCTATTATGTTCATTTTCATGGACAAGTAAGAACTCTCAAACTGTGACTAAATTGTTGTTTAACAGTTAGTTTTCCAAAATGCCTATCGAACATCAGTTCTATAAGATGAGAGCCTGCATTACCTGCAGACTTAAACTTGGATATTTAGATTTACAATTCTAAATCATTTCTTATGTTATTAATGATAGTAGTGTGCTTGAGAGCTGGTGACTTTTGTATTTTAGGCACCTATAAGAACTAAGTGCTTTCTGCGCAAATAAAGAGGCCACATTTTAAACACACAGACATGCGCACACACAGAGTAAAAACAACAGCCCCATCAAGAAAGGATTGGCAAGTGGCTTCCAAGATCTTCCATTTACTTTCACCAAGAACTCTAGAAGCAAAGCCTTTGGAAGACTAAGGACAAACAGCCAACCAAAAAAATAATTATTTTCTTCTATTGCTTTAATTAAAATTCTGTTTAGGCACAAGTGATCTGGGAAGTAGTATCTAAAATCCCACAGTTAAAAAGAAAAATAAAAAAGAACTGAGAACAATTTTGCACCCTCTCTGGGAAAGGACATCAAATCAAGTCTACAAGCCTTTATGCTATGATTCATCCTGATATAATTTGTAACAACCAGGAAATTAACACTAAACAATGAAGCTCATAATGAAAACATTGTGAGTGATAACATGATACAGAGAGAGTCTCATTGCCTGTCTACCAACAGCTAAATTCCATCCCCTCTATGCAGGATGCTCAAGTGGAAAAAGAACAGGCCAGGTCTCTAGCTGATAATCAGTGTCGATAGAAGAGCAGTGTGCAGCAGCAGAAAAAAAAGATGAGATTAAAATGAAATTGCAGTAATGAGCATGTTCTTCCTAATGAAAGATTTTAATATAGACTGTAAATCCCTTTATCTCTTTCTTTCACATGTTTATCATAAATGTCTCAATTTGGTGAATTGAACAGCAGAATTATACTGGTAAGTGCCAATGGACACATGTTTACATCTGCAGCTAAAAAGAATGGAGGTATTTTGACTCCAAATCCTGCAAGGTCCAACTTCAAAGTACCGGAATTCCTCCCATCCCAGTAATAGGTCTATAGTCTTCTACAGGACACCAAGGTCTCATTAGGTTGTGTCTGCATTAGGAAGTACTTCACTGCAACGGGAAATAGCCTGTAGTCTGGAATATTGATGCTGGGAAGCCAGTCACTGCAGAATATGCATTTTGTGGATTTACATCACAGCCCCAGCTCCACAGAAAGAACATCATTTGTCCTGGAACAAAGTTCTTGATTTCATTTCTTGCAAAAGAAACCAAATTGAGCGCTGTGAGAGCATTCTGTGATGCAAAGCCACTGTTGTCAATGGGGACGAGGGGGAGATTCAGCTCAAGAGCACACTCCTGAACCAACCAAAAATGTTACTGCACAGTCTTTGCTGCCTCAAAGCAAGCCATTCAAACAAGCTGAAACACAAGCAGAGAACTGCCAGGACCAGCTGGAAATATCAGCTGATGCTAAATTCATAGGTTCACAGGTTATTCTGAGTTGGAAGGGACCCACAGGATCATCTAGTCTAACTCCCAAGCGAACACCCACCAGTGCCTAATGGAAGAACTATGACTTCTCTTTTGCTGTGTTTCAAAGCCAAGCACTGCTAGCCTTAATGTGGGACTCAGTATATTGGTGCAGTGGCCTGTGTCCTGGGAAAGATCCATGAGCTTTAGCTACTCAACCTGTGGAGGTACTAGGCCATAGGTTGCAGATCCCAAGAGGGTTTAGGAATAAAGTGAGATCCAAAATATAATCCTCTCTGAGCACCAATACAGGTGAAAAAAATCAATCAAGTAAGCCGCAAGAGATTTCAAGGTTTCCTAGTATTAGATACACATATTCAAGAACACAAGACTCCAGCATCACTGAAGAGATTTAAGAAGCTGATGTAGGTATTCATTGTTTTTTTAAATTAAAACACTCAGGTGTACCATAACTAAAATTATTTTTGTGCTCAGGATGTAATTTTAATATTTGTATCCTTCTTATTTCTGCCTTAACCGTGGTTTGTAGTGACTTTACAGACTACTGGATCTTTTTGCATGCAAAAATCTTATCCACAGCTTGTTGAGCAGAGCTAAGAAGCTGTTGGTGAGACTGAAAAACAAAAGAAAGCTAGAAAAGACAGCAAAAAGGCAGCATCTATGACTTGTTATGTGTCTTTTTTTCCTGTTCCTCATAGGAGGTAAAAACAACAACTGTATGCAGCAAGAGAAATATTTGGTGCCATCACAATTTACATGTAACTGAAACTTGCTGCAATTCCTTGAGATATGCTCTGCTAGTTAAATAACACTAGATTGATACAGTCGGGTCTCCTATATCGTGGACCCGTGGTCTTAATCGGGCTCCGTGAAGACCTACTTCCGTGTTGAGTGGCAGCTCATTAATATGCAACTTTGCCCCACACCCTCAAACGATCCCCAGTGCTGTTTCAGCACTGTGTTGCTGTGTNAGTTAAATAACACTAGATTGATACAGTCGGGTCTCCTATATCGTGGACCCGTGGTCTTAATCGGGCTCCGTGAAGACCTACTTCCGTGTTGAGTGGCAGCTCATTAATATGCAACTTTGCCCCACACCCTCAAACGATCCCCAGTGCTGTTTCAGCACTGTGTTGCTGTGTATCAGTTGCCGTGGTGGCCGTGCCGGGAGTTGGCGAAGTGACGGAGCCCCGGCTGTGCCCAGAGGAGGTGGGGAAGCAGCAGAACTCAGGGGGCAGCAGTGAAGCAGAGCCGCCGCCACTAGATTGGCACGGCCACCCCCGCCACTGCTGCCGCACTCACCGCCACCACCACCGACATCGCCCCCACCGCCGCAAGTTCCGCATGCGCAGTTGCAAAAAAGGGTCTCCTTCATTGATGAAAAATCATGCCGCTAAGATCAGAAGCCACAATATGGGGGCGCGAAGTGCAAGAAGGCCGACTGTACCTCCAAGGACCATTTGCCAGCTACCACTGGATAAATAAAATCACACAGATAGTTGTTTCAGCTTGATAACAGCTAAGACCTGACTTGGCTCCATGGGCTAGTTTTCAGCCCTCTTGGACTCCCTTAGTATCAGACAGCGTCTACTCTCTGTAGCTTTTTTCAAAATAGAATACATTAATGTAAAATTGGGTGAAACTTCACATTCCAAACTATTAGGAGCATATAGTAATGCATCTGTGTTTTTATGGATTGTTTTATTAGCTTTGAACTACAAACATTAACCTCCTTTTCTATTCTATTTTTAACTTGTATGACCAATATTATATAGAAGAACAACTTTAAACATCCTGAAATCATTTTGACTGCAAAATTATTTTGTTTACAGATCTTTCAATAACAGAGTGAACTTCGGCCATGGTAAAAATAGCAATTAATTGACTCCCATTTTGAGTCACATGGTAGCTTTCAGATGAAATTATATGTTTGTGTGACTGGAAATAATGAATAATACACAAAGGAATTCATCCAATTACATGTCTAGTGTCCTGTATAAAGAATCAGTCAAGGCACAAGATCCTTGTGTTAGAAGAGCTAGCTATAATGCCATCTGCAGCTGCCAAATGCAGGGGGGAAATGTTATTGCAGTCAGAAACTCCAAAAACTAACATTTATCTGAACTAGCCCTGAAGCGTGAGTGCAAAAGTGAAAGAAAACTGACATTAATTGTTGGAAACATATATTTTGAAGCAAAGAATGGATCCAAATGTCCAAATTTGGAGATCCAAATTAAGATGAAAACACTGTGAAAGAGTGCAGTTCTATCCTGATATGCAATGAATCCAACTGCAGGCTCCTGTATTGCCCTTGTTTTCCCATCTCAGCCCTCTCCAAGTTCTGGCTACTTATTTCAGCCTATCCTCCTTGAACCAAATAGCTGATCTGCCTGTAAACTCACTTTCTCCACACATATACATAGGTTAGTCTGCAGCTGTTCAATAATTTTTTTACAGAAACTAAATCTCCTTGTCACCAAATACCAAATGCAGTATGATTTTCTAGCACCTTCTGTCTTTCCTAGATCTAACCACAAAGCCATGTATCAACTAATCTGACAACAAATTGGCAAATTTGAAGCCAACCATGAGATAGCCAGACAATGGGTAATCAGGCAGAGGGCAAATAATTAATTCAGAAAAGTCGATGCTACAGGCTTCAAACTGTCTCTCCTAACACCATAATCATCATTTTGGCACTGAATGGAAAAAGATCTGGAGATTCAAGAAAAAGCCTATGCGCTTCTAAGCTATATTTTGAAGAACCTGTTTGCCGTAACATTGGATTGGACACAAGACTCAAGATGTTCTCTCTGCTTCTGAATCTTTTCACATAAGTTCCAAGACATAAATCCAGGGGCTATTAGACATCATGATCCAGACTCTGGCTGAGGTAGTCCTTAATCTGATGTCTTCTGGAAGTTCAAAAATATTTCAGTAAAATGCAGCAACAGGGGGACTATTAAGGGACTGTACCCTGAAAAACAGACATGATTAAACTGTCCTCAGTTCACCCAGGGAACACTTCCTATGGTTTGGGGAAGAGCTAAACTGCTTTTAGAGCTTGAGGTGTATCCTGTTTTAAAAGATATATTTTCCACCCAGACCCGGTTGATGCAGGTGTGATTAGGCAGATGCTGAAATGCCTTGAAGAACTAGCTGAATGCAGCTGGCTTGGGGAACTCACTGTAAGCAAGGATGTGTTGTGTTGCAGTGGATAGAAAGACTTGTATGCCACTGCAAACCACTTTGGTCAATGAAAATTGTGCAGCTGAGGAATGGCAGGGGTTCATTCTCACACCTCACAAAAGTCAGACCATGGAGTTACGTTTGTAAGAATATAGAGTAATATGGGTGTCATGACAGACCACCAGCATATCCTGAATTCACATTCATTGCCTTTAATTAGTTTGTTCTTTCTTCAGAAAATACATACAACATATGCAACATTCATGGAAACTGTGTGGTACCCCTGTCTTCCAGGAGAAACAAATTCCCATGTCATTTCCGCAAAGTGGGGATCACCAAGTACAGGGGCATGTAGCAAGACCCAGATCTGGATCACACACCTCCTGTAAAAAGGAAGACAAAGGCAGGCAGCAGAGGAGTTGTTAAAGGAGCATGTCCTGCCTCCTAGACCACATCTAAGAGACAAGAAAATACCGTGTTCACAACACCTACCTGAGTCCAGATCAGCACTTGGTAGAAGTCTTTCCCAGCCCACATAACAAATTGAATAAACAGTGGGGGAAGAACATGAACTTCAGCTTCCCAGAGGTCAGATGAACACTTCTAACTGCTGGTATTGAGAACTGGTCAGCCTAGATTACTGGCTTTCATCCAGCAGGTAATTAGTTACAAAAGGAAATAGTTCTACTGGAAAACTCAGAGTTGCCGTTTTCAGAAGGTGCCATAGCAGAACTGTCATTGTGTTTTTCTTCAACAACTGAACGTTTAGTGGACCTCCTATTCCATGACCATTTAAAAACAAATGTATCTGCGGCCAAGTCTGATGCAAGGTCTCCTTGCCCCACAGATGATCCCTTGGGAGAGTAGAACTCAGAACCACATTTTGGGATACTCTCAGGCACAGTTTCATTTTCCAGACTTAAAGAGAAATTTGGAAGATGTTTTTTCCTCAGGTCAACCATGGATCCCTTTTCCTACCTGAAAAATCCACTCTACCAAAACATCCACTTGATGATTCCTTTTAAATCAGCAGGCAGGAAAATTCAAAGCAAATAATTTTGGTTTGAATCAAGATTTCCTAAACTGCTTCCCCATCATCATCCCCATTACCTGTCCCTGCTAATGGCTATTTTAATAGTATCTCTTTCTTTCTTTTTTTTCTTCTGTTGGATCCAAACACCCTCTTCCCTTATCCACTCTCTTACCCAGTCAGAACACCTGTACAGTTAACACTTCCCAAATCTCCAAAAATATCTGTCTCAAGCTGGCATGATGTAATATGATATGTGTGGTAAATGCATCTTAGGGTTTTTTTTTTAATTTCATATTGTTGTTTTAAAACAGCACTGTCTGTAGCACTCTTTTTCCCCCCAATAAAAATGGTAAATTCCTGGAAGGAATTTGAAGCATTCAGCCCGGAAGTGAGGGGGAGTTCTGGGGGCAGCGGCAGGAGCTCGGCAGATCAGTGAGTCTTCAGCTTCTTCTTCTGTTTTTTTTTTCTTGCAGTTTTTCGTGGAACTCTGAGGAACTGTGTTTATCTTTGATCTGTGTTTATCTCTTTGAACTGAAAGCAGGAGATCTTAACTGAGTCAGAGGGTTATCAGCTTCCTCCCTGCCCCCTTCCCACCAGGAAGGGAAGAGAGACTGATCAGATCTTGGACTGACAACACCAGGTTTTTTTCTTCCTTGCTGTTCCTTAGCTCGATGGAAAATTAATTTTTTTTTTGTTATAAATCTGTGTAGCTCAGTTACTAAATAATTCTTCTTCACTTCCCTTTGAGGAGAAAGATCAATTTAATTGGAATTGGTGGGAAGGGAGAGAAATCTCACTCTAAACCATTACAATACCTTTGGTAACATTGCTCTAAGTTTGCTTGCACAAGTGGGAGGAAATCTCATGAGTCAGGCTCCCCTCCTGCTGTGTTTCTTCACCAGCACACCAAAGTGCTCCAAGCTCCTCTTCCCCAGAGCCATTCCACTCCAGTTCCCACCTCCCCAGTTATGACCTTGTCTGCCCCATAGACTAAACTATTCAACTACACTTCTAAACTGGGACTGGTTGGACCCCTGTGAGTCGCACCGCAGCGGGAGGCCGTTTGGCCGGCACCACGGAAGCGCTGGGCATCGGGGTGAGTCCTGACTTGCAGGACTTTAGGACTGGAGATGCCAGGCAGCCAAGACTTCCCATCTGCGGGTACTTAAACCATTAACTCTCCTGGGAGCACAGCAAACCAGAGCACAGCAAACAGGGGCAAAGCAAACAGGGACGTTAACTGCGGAGGGCTTGGGCAACTGCGGGGGACTTGGGCAACTGCAGGGGGCTCGTAAATAAGCAACTAAGACGCAGTTTGCGTGGCAGTTCGTGTGGGCAGGGCAAGCAGGCAGGGTAGCAGACGTGGTCTTGGCAGGTGCTGTCTCTCCTTCCTCCCCCTGTCAGCCATGGCCAGAACCAGATTGATGAAAGCCACGGCCAAAGCCACAAGGGCGGCTCAAACTCAAACTACCCCTGTGTCAGTGGATGTGGCTGTCCAGACTCCTGGCTGCAGGGAATGCCTGAGTCTGATTGTTGACCAGGAGGACAGCCTGCAAAACACTTGCGTCCACTGTGAGCTGGTAAATGACCTGCTCTCCATGATAACAGAGCTAAAGGCTGAGGTGGAAAGGCTGAGAAATAGTCATGGTGATCTGAAGAATCAGAAATGGACAAATTTAGTGTGTTAGGCATAGAGATTTAGGGATTTTAGTGAATTAGTGAATATTTAGTGAATTTCTAGTGAATTTTAGAACGATTAGTAGACATTAGGATCATTCAGAAGGCCTAAGAGCTAAGGTTGAATATTAAAGGTGGATTGCAGGCTGTGAAGGTAAACAAACAGGAATGTTAGCCAAAACACGGGAGGAGAATGTAAAACATCGGAGCTAATTGGTTGAAGAACTCATAGCAGGTGACATAATGCTGTAAAAATGAATATTCATTGGGCAATTGGCATATGGATGAGGCAAGGGGATAAAAAGGGGTGACAACTGGAGGGCGGTCTCTTTTGGCACCTGGCAGTGGCAGAGGGCACTGCTGGCCCTTTTCCCTGGCTCTTAGGCCAAANGGGGACTCCTTTCTGAGGGGAACAGAAGGGCCTACCTGTCGACCGGACCCAACCCACAGGGAGGTCTGCTGCCTCCCTGGGGTTCGGGTATGTGATATTGCAGAGAGGTTGCCAAAACTAATTCAACCTTCAGACTATTTCACCCTGCCGGTTGTCCAGGCTGGTACTGATAAGGCCAAAGAGAGGGGATCCAGAAAGATTAGGGAG
>WEKX01005723.1:20790-31636 GCA_013390025.1 Pitta sordida | reverse complement strand
GCTGTACATCCTCTTTTTCTCCTCTAGTTCTTTCAGGAGCTCTTTGCTCATCCAGACTGGCCTACACCAGGGGAGGTTTAGACTGAATGTAAGGAAGAAGTTTTTCACAGAGAGAATGATCGCTCATTGGAATGGACTGTCCAGGAAGATGGTGGAGTCGCCGTCCCTGGAGGTGTTTAAGAGGAGACTGGATGAGGAGCTTAGTGACATGGTCCAGCTGGGGGGTGTTGGGCTGGATGGTCCTGTGGGTTCCTTCTGGATTGGAGTGGCCTGTGAGGGAACTAGGTTTATGTTCACCACTCTGGGGTGTGCATTCGGTCTCTGTAAGGCGTTAGCTGGTGAGTTGGACTAGATGATCCTTGTGGGTCCCTTCCGACTCGTAGTATTCTGTGATTCTGTGATCTGAAGCCGCAATATGGGGGGCACAAAGTGCAAGAGGGTCGACTGTATTTTATGAATGACTTTCCTTGCTTGCACTATCACCTACAAGGGAAAGAGCTTCCCTTGAGTAGTCAGAACTACCTGATCAATAAGACAACAAGTTTACAGCTTGTAAAAATATTTTAACTGACTTTTTGTATTATAGTGACATTGGAAATAGAGTTACTTTCATCAGAATTAAAGCTTGAATGGATACTAAATCCAAGCAATTTTTAGAAAATGTTTCTTTTTTTATTTTGAACCTCTGAGAGAGAAAAAAGTAGGAATCCAGTTTCTCTGAAGACTTCATGAAAAGGATAGTTAAACACAGTATATTACCTTGATCTCTCAGTGGAATGGTCTGCCCAGGGAGGTGGTGGAGTCGCCATCCCTGGAGGTGTTCAAGAGAAGACTCAATGAGATGCTCAGTGACATGGTCTAGTTGGTGGGAGACTTGGATGGATGGAGCGTGGTGCCCATGGTCCCATGCTTATGGGCCTGATCCCTGGGTGGGCGTTCACTTGGGAGTTGGACTAGATGATCCTTGTGGGTCCCTTCCAACTCAGAATAACCTGTGAATCTTGTCAGGGAATGAAACCCTCTGAATTTTTTGTCTTTTTTTTCCCCTAACACTTAAAAAATGTAGTTACAATTTTAAAGGTTTGACTTGTTTACAAAATTGAGTTTTGTTTTGAGAAAATAAGAAATTTGAGAAAAAGAAAGGTCTTTTAATTTTTAAGAATATACTATATTTAGATGAATAAATGTGTATTCTTAGAGGCAGTTTAAATACGCGACTAATCTAAACCAATTCAAAGTTTACCTCATAAGCAGCATCATAAGAAGCTTTCCACATTACTGAATGCACTTCCTCAGTGTTGTCTATACATCAAACTTCTCCTAATTCACCTACTGATAACTTCAGTAATGTCTGAAACCACAACCTTGCTACATCCCAGGTAAAAGAAATTAATGTAATGAGGTACACTGCAAATTTCCCTGTCCTTACTGCAATTTTTCCCAAGAATAAATTTTCATTTTGTTTAATTGTACGCTTTGCTTCATGTTATTGACTTTTTTCTCAGCAAAGCATCTGGGGATAGACATTAATGTTATTACTCTGGTAATAATTGTGTTAATTAAATGTAGAAAAGCAATAGGACATAACATTTTGTTATTATAGTTCCGCCACTATTGCACTCCAGTGAAGATCAGAGCTCTAATTTGCCATAAAGCAACATAAAACTATCTAGGGTTGCTAAAACTAAAAGAATCATGAATAGAGTGAGGATTTGAATATACCTTTTTGTTTAGTTCCCTTTTATTTTATAAATAATTTTATATTCAACAATATATACAGGAAAAACCTGCAACAACTAGAAAAAGCACAATGAAAATATTTAGAAAGCAATTAAAATACGTTATAAGAAAAAGATTTGAGAAGAAAAAGTGGAAGTTTGGAGAAAAAGGCTGTTCTGGATCAGTGTTCAAGATTTACACTCAGTAGTACATCAGATCAAAAAACATTGTCTAATAACATCCTGGTAAGAGCAGAAGAATCTCTGCAGCTGCTTCTGCAGCTGATCCCCCTAAGAGCGCATTTCCCAGTAGATTAAGAAAACTGCTACTCTGCTACTGAAAACAGGCTCACTGTATGAAAATGATTATAATACTGACAACATCTTGTCTATATTAAGCCCTTGCAAAGCAAATCTAGCATAAAATCTAACAACTTTATTCATGGGATGCCATTTTTTTTGGTGCAGAAAATCTCACAAAGGGTGTAACTAAGCCAGTGTTAGGGTGTTTCAGCAAAGGGAAGGGTGTGTGGCATTAAGGCACTCAATTTGGAGCAAATGTTAGGGAGGTAAGAGAGGGGAAGAGGTAAGCAGGGGATGCTAACCAGGGCTGATTGAGCACACCTGGGAGGAGCACTTCCCAGAACTCCTTAGGATCATGAGGACTTGCTCTGCGGGCAGCATATTAGTTCTGAGCCTTGGTGCCCCTCTTAGCTTGAGAAGTAAATCTGAACTGCTGTGGGGAGTCTGGGTTTAGAATTTTTTTAAATGAGATCTGCTATGTTCTGAAAGCAAATGAAACAAAAAACTAGCCTTTCTTAAGAAAACTGGTAGGTGATATGTGTAGTTACAGATTATCAAGGATTTGTGAAGATGGCTGCAAAATGGAGAAGAATCTGAAGTAGAAGAGAAGAGCATAAATTTAGGAAAAGAATTGGAAGAAATAGGTTTCATATTCTGCTAAAGAACTGCAAATGTTTGTGATGAAGAGGAAAAAAAGCCCCATGATGAGCCTAGATGCTCCTCCTGTAAATGCTAGAGCTGCCTGCCTAACGGCCAGAGACAAAATGGCTTGTGAGCAGCCAGGCATTTCCGATGCATGCAACAGAAGACCAAAGAGAATCTGGATAGTTCTGGATCTAAGTAAGTGTGGACCTGGTTGACAGACCCAAATCCTTGGAAGCAGTCTTATGCTCTGCATGAACCAAGGAACTGAGAAGTTACCTGGAGTGAAGTAAGTTAGCTTATCTTTTGTTTTATTAAACTTTTGTATACAAATCCTGGAGAATCTTACAGTAACTGTAGCGTCCTCCTTCATTTTACCTTGTGTCTCCCAATTAGTCCTGGTGGAGTGGGACACGTTATTTTTCCAAACTGCAGAATATCTTGACAGAAAATATGCTAGAAATTGAGACATGCCAAGTACAAATGGCTCAGGACAGGCCTAGTCTGAGCAGCTTCTTGTCTGTGGAAAGTCTGAAGCAGGTGATGGAGATTTTGCAATGAAAAATTACAATGAGGGGAAGTCAGTGTAGAGAGGAAGGTGAGATGCTGTTAAGATGTTGTGCTTTATACCATAGTGTAGTAAGTGTTTGCAACTCTGTTCTGTTAAGCTAACAAATCACTTAGTAATAGCATAGTAACTGTAAATTAGAACTACCAAAGGCTATTGTGCTGCTGAGTCAGTTACAGAAGCTAAACACTGTGTTTCTGCAACTTCTGTTTGGCTTCTCTGTGCAGTATTATTAAAATAAAAAATGTACCTCTGAATGAGTGATGCTACACTAGTCCTTCCCACCTGAGCAGCTCTATGGAAAAATTCTCTTCTTCCAGAATAGCAAGCTCTGAGCCTTTACAAGTAGATTGAACATGAGGAGCCTTGTTGCTGTTTCTTGGTTCTTCAATATGTTTTATTCTTGCACTTCGTTAATCTGTGCCCTGTAAAATTTGCCATTCTTTCCAGATGGAATCCAATCCATGTTTTCTTTTGTTCCTTAACTCTTTCATTACTCTTTCATACTTTTTTTTTTTTAGTTTTCCATACTTTTTTATACTTTCCTCCTTGGGTCCATTTTCTTATCACTGTTCATTTCTGCTTCTGCCTCTTCTTCCAACTCCCTCTTTATTATTTTATTTCTAGTCCTATTTTCATCTAATCTTGTTGTCTTATCTCATTCTGTTTTTATTACTTATCTTTCAACGAGAGTTTACTAAGGTGAGAAGAAAAATAACTACTTTTCCAGTTCCCTTCTAAAGGTCTTTAATTACTAGTAAACCAGTTGTACTTGCTGAAACAAATTACCAAACCATGACTCACTTGAAATTCAGCTTTATATGAAATGTTAGTGGTTGACAACAGAGTCAAGCCTAAGCAAAGAAATCTCTGTTAAAGCTAACAAGAAGTTAATATTTTAAACACGAAGTGGTGGGTTTGGTGGGCAGCATTCCCAACTGTAGGTATTCATATAGAAACTTTAGAATAATCTGATATCTCAGTATGGTAAAAACCATTTGGCCAACAAATATGTGCCTGGTGGAAGAGAGTCTGGAGTATGGGAAAAAGTTGACACTGTGTGAATTAGAAAGCTAGCTGTCAACTGGGTTTTTTTGAAGGCAGCTTAATTGACAAAATTAAATACCGATTCTTAGTTATGTCTATGACTTTGGAAGTTACTAAAAACAGCTGGCAGACAGAAATCTGTGTCACACCAATTAGCCTTTTCTTATAAGGAACCCCATTTCAGACTCTATTTAAAAAGGGAAAAAAATCAACTTTCCAAAGGCATAGGGACACTCCTGTAAATGTCAGATACGTGAAGTGAAAGAGAATTTTTGTATGTTCTTTTTGATACTTTTAGATACTTTTAGAAGATGAATTTTCTGCTTCTCACTACTGTTTTCTGCTAAGTATTGCTAACCATAACACTGTTTCTTGTAACTCTGCTTTAAGTGACACACTGAGATTCATACAGTAGAGACATTTTTTCAGAAGTATTATTTAATCATCAGTACTTTAAAACCTGTAAAGACGTGGTGGGTTTGTTGGGTTTTTTTAAAGTGGAGGGGGGGCAGGGCTACAAGTGTGGCTTCTGTGAGAAGTTTCCAGATGCTTTCTCTATGTCTAATGCAGCCAATGCCAGGCACCTCCAAGAAGGATCTGTTGAGACAGGAGCAAGAATATGTGAGAGCAACAGCTCTGCCAATGCCAAAGTCTGTACAGAAAAAGAGGGAGAGGGTGGTTCAGATGCTAGAGCAGAGATTCCCCTCCAGCCTCTGGTGAAGACCATGGTGAGGCAAGCTGACCTCCTGCAGTCCATAGGGGTCAGTGGTGGAGCAGGAGCCCACTTGTAGCCTGTGGTGTACCCCACACCAGAGCAGGGTGATGCCTGAAGGAAGTTGTTAACTGTGGGAAGCCTATGCAGGAGCAAGCTCCTGGCAGAACCTTTCAACCCAGGAAAAGAATCCACATGCTCCTAGCAGGAGTTGTGACCCCGTGGGGACCTACGCTGGAGCAATATCTTCCTGTAGAAGGGAATCATGCTGGAGCAGCGTGGGAAGAATTCACATTGGAGTAGTTTGTGGAGGACTGTCTTGCATGGAAGGGACCCCACATTGGAGTAAGAAAAGAGTGTGAGGAGTCCTCCCCTTGAGGAGGAAGAGACAATTTGTGACCATATCAAGACCTGTGAGGCCTTCATTCTATTTTCTTTCCTCTGTCCAGCTGAGGAGAGAAATGATAGAGCAGCTTTGTTGGGTACCTGGCATCCAGCCAGAGTCAACTCACCCCAGGTACTTTAATGGCTCCTTACTTCAGGGCTAAACAAGTTCATTTACAATCCTTGAAGTCTAGTTGTCCCCCGAAGACTGTCTTTCTCATTTTCCTCTGGGAAATGAGTATTGGTTACAATATTAAACCCCAGGAAAAGTAAGCATTATACTTTCTCCTGTCTGTAGTTCATATACTCTAAATAGCAGATAAATATATAGTAAATGTAGTTTAAGGGACAGACTAAAAAAAGGAAGAAGGTGTCGTGCTGTGTTGTATTACTGGTACAGGTGACTTCAAGGTTTTATTTGTACCAGCTTCTAAAAACCAAAGCCATCAAAAAGACAAACCATCTCCCCAAAAAAATAGAAGAAAAAATGCTGCACAAAAGACCTCAAAACAGAAAAACACCCTAACTTAAGGTAAGGATATATTGATACCACTCAGTGGAAGGTACTGTGGGTATGTGATCCTGACCTGAGTTCCTGCATCTTGATTCTGTGCAGTGCAGCATAGTATGATTATATTGCATAATGATAATACAGCAAGCTTCCTTAGTGATGTGATGGGAATGCAGTAATATAAGTCTTGTCCCTGAAGTCTAGGATTTGTTAGGTCAGGTGCAGATCTACACTGAGATTTTTATGCTAATATATGACTTGAGAGTCATAACCTCCAGGAGATGCACTTCTTTGCAGTATGGTGTGTTGTTTGTACTGAGAATGTGCATGTGCTTCCAAGCCCTTTTCTAGATAATGTTTGGCTTCAAAAATTGCTTGTCTGTGCAATTTCCTTGGTTTTGTTTATTCAGGTTTAGTTGCTCCTTTTTACCAATGTGCATATTTTCAGAAATATGCAAGAAATGTTTACCCAGTCATTTCAGGTTCTTACTGTCCCTGTCTGAGCTTTTGTGAATCAACTGTGACTGAGGGACTGTATTAACTAAGTAGATGTAAAATATGATTGAAGCACAAGTGGGGCTTACATTGAATCAGAAATACAATGAAGTTTTTCTTTGTGTCCTTCCACGTAGGAATGTACTATTGCTCATAAATGTGATAAATTGCCTATGCATAATAAAAAAGTTTCACCTCTTTATGATTCACCATATAAAAACTGATTTCTATGGAGCTCTTCTGATGACTCTTAAGGGGTTTTATTACTACTTTTTAGATGTAGTTCATCCTTAAATGTTCCTTAAAGCAGTATTTTTTTCTGCTTTTGTTCTTAAGTATGCTCATAAAATTGTGATTGAAAACGATCTCCAAACTTCAGGTGAATTAATAAACCATTAATTAACAACCTTGAATTGCTTATGCTTATTCTGCATGATTTTATGTATATGCTTTTATATCCACAAGTTCAAGGTTGGATACGCATTAAAGAGGTTGCTGGTCAAAAAGTATGGTGTTAGCAAGCCACCTGCACTAAGCTCCTGCCAGTAGCAGACATAGAGAAAGGAATTGATTATTTAACTCCTTTTTTTATAAGCGTATTTTTAATGTGTTTCCGGCCTGTCAGAACAGAATACTGTATGCACTTTGGTATCTTGAGCCCTGTCAGCCCTTTATAATTACCAGTCACCGGCAGACACTTCTTACTGCTACAATTTCTCTTGTGCCAGCTCTGCCTAGCACAGAAAGCTGAAATGAGGGGCTGTGTAACACTAGTATGTTTGAGCTAAAGTGAAAGATGTATTTGGCAGGTAGGATGTTTCTCAGTGTGCTCACTTGCTGTAATTTGAAGATTTACAGCTTCCCTGGGTGAGAGGTCTTGCTGATCATGTGGTTGTTGTGGGATTAGTTTGATTCCAGATGTCCTAAGATAAAATAAGAGTACTTCTTAGTCAGATTTCGATTGGCCAAGTTAGTTACAAGGCTAATAAAATGTAAAAATCAATAAATAGTTTTGGTATAGTCAGGATGAAGTTCTGTCAAAAGTTCCTCACCTCCAGGAATCCTGGCATCCCTTGTGAGAAAGGGGCAGTGAGGAGTTTAAATCAGTGTTCCTCTTCAGTCTGCTCAATCTTGTAGACAGTTTGAGGCTTTTTGCTTTAGCTGCTCTCTGGCTGCTTAATTAATAATAATAACTATAATAAGAATATTCTATATTATATAATGTAATAAATAATCTGGCTGCTTAATTAAAATAAACAATGCTTCAGTCTGTTACAAATTCATGCTACTCTCTATTAGTGCAATGTTTCATCTCTGTTTGGCTTGCAATACCGACTTGCTGCATCTCTACCAGCATGTTGCAAGTCTTTTGTTTCACTCTGCATTCCACATTGTGGGATATGTGAGCAATTTGTGGTGCAAAGGTTCAAAAAAGAATAAAATGTAGCTTGTTACTAAGTGAGTTTTCTAATACTTAATTGTATTGGAATAGCTGATCTTCAGCTTCTTCCTTCAAAGAAGTCAGACTTCCAATAGTCACACACTTCCCATTGAAGAGCTTCAATTGTCATTATGTAGTTGTGAAAAGCAATTATTTTGGAAGATATGGATTGTAAAATTAGAAGTAATTCTTACCATTCAGCCTGTAATTTTTTGATTTGGTTTGCTTTTTTAATTGATGATTTCCCATGTGTATGAACTGTATAATTTCTTTTGGTTATGCTTTCACCTTGCTCTCCACCCAACTGAAAAGAGAAACACCCATCCATATCTGCTTATTTAACCGAAATGAAGGGGGAAAAAAAGAAAAAAAAAACACCTAAGATAGTCATCAGCACATTTTGCTCCTTATATCCTTAAAATTTATGGAAACATATTCAAACAATGAAGTAAATCGAGTACTTGTGTTTTAGCAGATTTTGATCATATATCCTTGGCCTAGCAACCAAGTATTTGATGAGTTTGTTTGTGTCTTTCCCTGCCTCCAAAAATGAAAAGGAAAAATGTATTATTTACAGTCAATAAATAGCAGTTACCATGGAGTAAAAAAAACCTAAAGTTACTTTACAGAGACTTATCTTTTCTGTCCACCTTTCTTTTAAATATACCAGCTTAGAAAATTTAGCTACATGAGTGATATAGGTATTTTTAACCTCCAATGTACTTGGAGATTGTATAAACTGTACACATCACTATATAAACCCTTATATATAATGTAAGAAAATTAATTTTATCTGCAATTACAAAATCTATGTACAGATCCTTATGTTTACTACATCTTAATGTATCTAGCCTTAGCATATACTAAGTAATACTTGGTGTAGAACTCAGACAAATGGCCTCTGACAGCCACAGAGAGCAAAACAGAACTTCCATGTCTTTCAGAAACTAAAGCAAAAGAATTGCTGCTTCAGCAAAGGGTTTGGGAGTTGAAAAACGGCAAACTGGATATGTGCTAGTAATATTAATTTTATGAATTTTAAGCACTGAATTACAGGCTAAGAATTGTGGGATTTGGGAGTTTGTTTTTACAGCTCTACACCCAAGTGGAATGATGAAATGGTCTGTGTGATTATTTGTACAGAGTACCTTTAGTAATTCCCACATGAAGTCAGGTTCACTGGTTATTCCAAGTTGGAAGGGACCCACAGGGATCATCGAGTCCAACTCCCACACACGGATCCCTTCCCCAACCCCAGAGCCATGGCCACCACACTCTGTCCATCTAAGCCTTCCATTATCTAGACCATGTTACTGAGTTCCTCATCCAGTTTTTTTTTTAAACACCTCTAGGGATGGTGACTCAGACACCTCCTTGGGCAGATCATTCCACTGAGGGATCACTCTCTCTGTGAAAAAACTCTTCCTAATATCCAGCCTAAATCTCCCCTGGCGTAGCCATGTCCTCTTGTTCTGGTGCTGTCAGCCTGAGAGAAGAGGTTCGCAACGTCCCCTCAGGTAGTTGTAAACAGCAATGAGGTCACGTCTGAGCCTCCTCTTCTCCAGGCTGAACAATCCCAACTCCTGCAGTCGCTCCTCATAGGGTTTGTTCTCCAATCTTTTCACCATCCTTGTTGCCCCTCTCTGGACCATCCCAAGCAGTTCAACGTCTTTCTTAAACTGAGGCGCCCTAAACTGGACACAGTACTCAAGATATGGTCTGACCAGTGCAGAATATAAGGGAAGAATAGCTTCCCTAGACCTCTATTGTCAACCAGGTGAGTCACCTGGTACTGAGACTGAATTCATGCTTACTTTTGAGAAAATCTTGATTAATTGCCACTTACAGGCCTTCTAGTCCTTGTGTCTAATTTTAAGTTTCATTTTTCAGATTGCACCATACTGGTTTATTCCCTTACACTCTAATAAAAGTAGACACGTTTGGCTTCTCTAATCCTACTTGAACTGTGTATATCATGTCATCATGTCTTTCTCCTACATAGGGATATTCACAGGATGCCACTTGAATGCTTTTAAAGTACATGGGATTTGTGTGTAGCTTACTGAATTATTTGGTATGGGCTCATTAAGTTTCTTTTCATGTAATAAAGTAGCTATTTTTGCTTCATACTTCAAATCTATAATACACTCCAAAAAGCAGTGTAATTACATGCATTGGCCCAGAATTGAATTGAAACAGATAAACAAGGAAAACTAGCAGTGGTTTTCCTTAATCAATATTGTAAAACATATTTGCTCTTGTGCCTGCTGAAGGTCTTGAAGGCTTGTCAGTACAGGCGTATCATGCATATCTTTATTATCTGCTCCTAATCTTGGAATTTTACTTTACAGGTTAGAAAAGAATGTGTCCTTATTGTTGTAATGGAACAGTGTGGTCAGTAGGACTAGGGAGGTTGTCCTTCCCCTGTACTCGGCACTGGTCAGACCACACCTTGAGTACTGTGTGCAGTTCTGGTCTCCCCAGTTTAAGAAGGATGTTGAGCTGCTCGAAAGAGTCCAGAGGAGGACGACAAGGATGGTGAAGGGACTGGAGGGCAAGCCCTATGGGGAGCGGTTATGGGAACTGGGGTTGTTCAGTCTGGAGAAGAGGAGGCTCAGGGGTGACCTCATTGCTGTTTACAACTACCTGCGGGGTGGTTGCCGCCAGGTGTGTGTGGACCTCTTCTTTCAGGCCGATGACACCAGAACTAAGGGGCACGGCCTCAAGCTATGCCAGGGGAGGTTTAATCTTAATATTAGGAAGCGGTTTTTCACAGAGAGAGTGATTGCATATTGGAATGGACTGCCCAGGGAGGTGGTGGAGTCGCCATCCCTGGAGGTGTTTAAGAGAAGACTCTATGAGTCTAGCTGGGGGGTGTAGGGTCTTTCTGGCTCAAAGTGGTCTGTTAGACTGTGAGGGAACTAGGTTTGTGTTTACCGCTCTGGGATGTGCGTTTGTTCTCTCTGTACGGGTGTTAGATGGTGAGTTGGACTAGTTGATCCTTGTGGGTCCCTTCCAACTCATA
>WEKX01005722.1:0-12438 GCA_013390025.1 Pitta sordida | reverse complement strand
GGTGGACTCAATTCTCCTGTCCATGTCATCAGTAAAGATATTAAACAGCGCTGGGCCAAGCACAGATCCCTGCGGGACTCCACTAGTGACCAGACACCAGCTGGATGTGGCACTGTTTACCAACATTCTTTGGGCTCATCCATCCAACCAATTCCTAACCCAACACAGAATTCTCCTATCCAATCCACGCTCTTTCCTCCCCTTCCTCCCCTTCCTCCCTTTTTCCCTCCCTTTTTCCCTCCCTCCCTCCCTTCCTTCCTTCCTTCCTTCCTTCTTCTTATCTCTTCTTTTACTTTTAAACTCTACCAATACACAAAAAGCCTGCATGTACTCAAGTCTGAGACACTGGCTGCTCAGGCAGAAAGACTGAGATCCATCTGCCATGGGATACAGTCAGCAGCAGCTGAAATACAAAATCTTTAGGGCAGAAATATGGACTTTTACAGGAATGCCACTGCTCACCACCTGTTATGGTTTAGGGGGTTTTCTGCTGTTCTGGCAGCGAGGGAGTTAACAGCTCNGGGCAGAGAGATGGTCCCTACCCTGGATCTGGTCAGATAATACCAACTTGCCTGGTTTACCCCTACCCTATGTTGCCCCTTTGTCTCCTGGTGAAAAAGGGAATATTACATCTGTTGTAAGAGAAGGAGAGGTGGGGGAGAAAGGTTGCCTTCTAAATAATGCTTCCTTTGCAGTTCTGATCTTGTTAGTTAGAAAATAAACCCTTTATATTCTTTACTTGTAGTATGCCTTGCTTCTTTTGCCTGTGACCAGTTTTATTTCATTTTCCAGTTTTATTTTCCAGTTTGGTTTTTTCTAGTTTTCTCCTTCAGGAGAAGTTGGGGTGGGTGTCTGGCATCCAGCTAGGCTCAAATCATGACACCATCTCCTGTGCTTCCACCAAGGGGCAGCCTTCAGGAGCCTCTAAATTGCAGGACTTCTGGTTAGAAAAAAGCCAGAGCTGTGAAGGACTCTTGTGCAGGAAATAAAATTGTGTGTGGAAATGAAGGAGAAAACAAAGATAGCAGCACATGACAATTACTGTTTGGCACTAAAACCTAAGAATTATGATGATTCCTTCTAATAGACAGAAATTAAAGATCCACTGGATGTGAAGTCCTTAGTTATCCTTCAGTGCTCTGAGGTTTTATCCTGCTGTTACAGTACAGACATCTATAGGGCCTGAGACCTTGGCCTCTTTCTCATCAAACCTGGGTCAGAGAAGTTATTCACCACAGTATCATCTGGGTAGTCCTCTCCTAGGCCTAAAAGGAGCTCTTTCAAAGTGGAAACTTGGAACTGTGACCGACATTGATTAGACCTGGTGTTTGTACATGTGGATGTCATGTGCTGAGAGGCAATTTAAAAAATCCAAGCCATTAACCTTTGCAAGGTCAGCAAGGAACTGCAGGTCAGAGATCCAGAGATTTCTTCCTTTATTTTCTGTCCCAAAGAGATATGACTTGCCAGCCTGGAAGTTCACACAAGGTTGCAAAGCACTGACTACCATACTGCTAGTGTAAGCTACCTTTTTGTGTCAGGCCTCTTGTATGGAATTTTGCTGTAGCTCTTCAAGAAGGATAATGATTTTCTTCCAGGAACCATATTTTTACTTGAGTTTTTTTAAGTAATATTGTTATAGCTGGCAAGAGTAGGTCAGAAGGGCAGGAAGAAAACCTTGAACCATCAGCTGCTGACACACAAGTACAACAGCTTGCTCCTGTGGATTTCTGATGTCCCTTTCGCTTTGCTCTTGCATTTCTGCTTCAGTTGGTGATGGCTCCATTAACTTACAGTTCACATAGCTCAGCCAGCAGAGGTGCAAAGAATCATCTCTGCACTCATATTCACATCTGTGAGGTTATCCAGCCTGATGTTAAGCAGGTCTGTATTTGATTTGCTTTGACATAAGAATCAAGATATCCTTTTACTCCATCTGATTCATAAGCAAAACTATCAGAAAGGCTGCCTAAGAGACATGAACTGACCTATCCCTGCCAGGAGGAACATACTCAAACAGCTACTTATATGAAGAAGCCTTCAAGTAATGTTACCCACATCAAGATTGCCTCTTTCTTCTCATGCTTGGAAGAGACAGAAGCAAGTGTACCACTTCATAACACAAAGCCTCAAGCTTGGTGAGAGCACTTGTTAACAAATTGAAGGATTTGATCAAAATACATTAGAAAACAGAATGAGGTTGTGAAACAGAGATTGTGAAACAAAGGTTGTGTGTGTTTTTTTAATTTTACTTTTTCTACTACTGTAATAAATTATTTAGGTGGTTAAAAAGTTGAGACATTGACAAAAGCAAAGATGGAGTGGCAAGCAGGAATCCTTGTTCTACCTAAGAAACACTAAGTCCTTCCCAGAGGAGAGGAACACCCCTACCGGTCATAGCTGACTCAGTACTTTTACCTCTTCAGCTGATGGTATATCCTGTGTCTCAGCATCAGGAGGCATCAGAACCTGAAAAGGAAAGTTGTCTTATTGGTGAATTAGTGAATTGAGATGAAAAAGAACTGTGTGGGAGGGAACAAAGAAGGTTCTTCATGTTGACCATATCCTCAGGACTACAGAAGCATTGCAGAGCTGCTCTCATGGCATTACAGGACTTAGAGATCATGATTCAGACTTATCATGTGGAGCAAGAATGCAGGCCTCGGTATCAACAGAATTCTTCAGAAAACCTAGTGGTGAAGGAAGAGGGTCAAGATAGGGTAAAACTGCAGGATACCGTAACACGCATAGAATTATCAAATGAAGATAGTGCGGAAAGGAGTAGAGGAAGAGAATAAGCATCTTTAGAGCTGAGGAAAACTGATAGATGCATTGCAAAGAAGGGCTTAAGAGGAAACATCACCACCCTCCCAAAAATAATAGTCCTTTTATCTCTGAGAGCCTAGTTGAATCCCTTCTGTCGGTATGTATAAATTACTTCAGTGGAAAGAAGAAACAGCAAAACATAAGCTATAGCTCAGCTTCCACAAGGAATGGAAAGGTCCTAGACTGATCAGGCAAGCTCTAGTGCTCAGCAGAACTAATAGTCTAACAGTCGAATCACATTTTATTTTCAAATGCCTGAAAGCAGTTGAAAAGGAGAGAACAGGTATGTGAGTCTAGTAGTTATGCTTTAAGAAACAGAAAATATTTATGAGAAAATATGCATTAAATAAGATTAAAAAATCACAAAGGTCACAGCAAGAAGGAAATTTGCAGTACATCTTTCTTGTGGGGTACAGTGGCAAGACGTATGTAAATACTGATAATATCTGTAATACACAGAGGCCCCAGCAGCCAAATGAGGTCCTTCCAACATCTTTGGTATAAAAGGAAAACAAACTGTGAAAGAGAAATATTAACCATAATACCTCTACTCTCACAAATTTTCTACATGATGTTTGTCAAAAACCAACAGCCAGGATTTACATTCTTATTCAGGCAAATCATGTAAAGATACACTTATGTTTGTTCTCACTCAAATATGGAACTTAATCTCCTCCAGCAGAGGCCACCTGGACTTTGAAGTTAGCCATAAATAGTAAGAGAATACTGCTACATACTTGTTGCTTCCCTGAGAGAACAGAGAAAGAAAGAAATGGCTAGAAATTTGACTCAGCTGACAATTCTGGTGAACCACTGCTTTTACACAGAAAGATAAACTTGCAAGCAACAATTGTTTGCATGTACCTCCTTGCCTTGAATGTGTTCTCATAATACAACTTTAAAGTTATCTAAATGTTCATCTTGGAAGTTTGAAACACAACTTACTGTCTTGGTTTAGGACTGAACTGATGCTCACTTAGAGTTAGTAGTTTGCATCTGATTTGAGTATTTTAATTAATGCAGAGTTCCATCCTATCGATTACACTGATTCAAACCCAAAAGATATCTCTAAATTGAGTCTGTAGGCATGAATATCTTGCTGAAGAACAAGCTTCACTGGGATTTTAAGGGAAAAAACATGTGATTTTAAGAGATCTAAGACATTACTGTTTAAGAATGCTTAAAAAAAAGAAGTGAACTTACAATTTTTTTGTTAATATGGAAAAGAAGCCCTGTGGCATTTAAGAAATCACATTTAACTAAACCATTTGGTTAATATTTATTTACTTCTAAAGCCTTTTCTGCTGTACGTTACACCTAAATGGATTATAATAGAAGGAAATTAAATTTCATTGGTCCTCCTTGGCAGAACTTAATGTAACTGTTGGTTCTACAGCATAGCACATACAGCCACAGTAGTATTTTGTGCTGTGCAATGCAGCACTATGCAGAAATTCCTGAGCTAGTGCTGAATTAGCTGGCTTCAGAGCTGGACAGATCAAGGTGGGAACACTGCCATGATAACAGGGGTATCGTTAGCCCTGGCTAAGCAGACCCTAATTCACAGATGGTTTGGGAATTTCTAAGCGGCACCATATTGTGCAGGCTAGATGTACATTTTAAGACACTTGAATACCAAATAATGGTGCATTTCCTTCCTTTTCTCCTACTCTTCTTGTCTCTTTTGACCTGCATTAAATTTATTGGCGGATGGTACCTCAGATAATGCTAAAAGGAGTGAAAGAACATTGGAATTTTGCTAACCCCTTCCCTCCTCTAGTACGTATTCTACTTTCTCAAAAGCTTTTAGCATCAGTTTCTAATTCTTTTCCATAACTACAGAATGAAAAAATCATTAAAATATAGTGTCATTAAAGCTCTGAGAAAATTGGCAGGAGAAATTAAGTAGATAAAGCATTTTTGGAAGCCAATGAAATATCAAATTGATAGAGCTCTAGAAAAGTTATTTAATAAATTATCCATGTGCAAACCATTTTTTCTCCTCCAATTTTCAGCTGTGTGCTGGGGCAGCTTCAAAGACTAAGCTCATAGGGAAATGACTGAAAATTTTTTTATATGAATGGTAAAACTAAAAACAAGGTAGTCATTGATGAGAAAAGAACTGAGCAAACAACTGTAACTCAGATTTTAAACAGCGCTTAATAAAAGCATAGTTTAGAGCACTGCCATTTTGGAGAATCACAAACTAGAGGAGCTCTTAAGTCATTGCAAAGGACAGCTATTACAACTTAATATATACTTTTCCCTTCTAGGGAAGAGAAAATTTCTTTAAAATTGATTAGCAATACTGAATAGTAATCATCTTTTAAAATTTGCCATATCTGGTCTTTAAAGTGTCCAAAAAGCAACGAGAAGATAATTTAATGTCATTCAAATTTTGATGGGCTCAACACCACCAACTTATTCAATGACTTAGCTATCTTATGAAACAACACTGCTGAAGTAAACGTATTTTCTTCTTTGATTTGTAAAATAACTTGACTTAGAGTTAAAGTAAGCTTAGGAAATTACCTAGTCCTGATTTGAAGATAGCAATATTTGAAAAGTTTTATGTTCAACTAAGCTATTATCTTTCTTATTTTTTATTCTCCAGATTAGGAAAGCAATCTTTGAAATGTAGCAAATGAATGATGCCAGAGAAAACACAATTTGCCTTCAAAGAGTCATTTCATGGAGATACATTACCAGGATTTAGACACAGTAATTATAAACTTTTAACATTTTGGATGTTATTCATATTCTGTGTTTCAGTACCTTGACATACTGTCATGGGTTAGATTTCTTTTTGGAAATTTTTCTATCACCACCATGATATTATCAAAAACTGAGGAAGGGAAAGGGTGGACAGAATTCCTCATCAGAGGGGGAGGGTGGAGGACTCACAGGTTCACAGGTTATTCTGAGTTGGAAGGAACCCACAGGATCATTTAGTCCAACTCCCAAGCGAACGCCCACCCAGGTATCAGATCCACAAGCGTGGAACTACGGGCACCACGCTCCATCCATCCAAGCCTCCCAACATCTAGACCATGTCACTGAGCACCTCATCGAGTCTTCTCTTAAACACATCCAGGGATGGTGACTCCACCACCTCCCTGGGCAGATCATTCCACTGAGGGATCACTCTCTCTGTGAAAAAACTCTTCGTAACATCCAGTCTAAGCCTCCCTTGGCGCAGTTTAAGGCTATGTCCTCTTGTTCTGGTGTTGTCAGCCTGGGAGAAGAATGCAACTGAAATTACTCTTTTTTTTTTTTCTTCTCCAAGAGCCCTTGTGATGAGTTGTGAAGCAAAGATCAGTAGAATGACAGGAACAGTCACTGTATATTCAAATATGGCTAAGAAACCATATTTGAATGGTTTCTTAACATTTCTAAGATGCATTAACATGCATCATCTTTCTAACATGCTTAACATAAAGCATGTTAGAAAGGTGATGCATAATTTGCTAAAGAAATAATTTATTCTGTTTCCCTCTTCATGTTGCTAATTCCATTGGAAAACAGATGGCGTGGTTGCCTGGAGATTTTCTTCAGCTGTGCAAATATACAACTGTTTCATTTCAAAGTGGTTTTAAGGGCTGGCAAGGTATCAACATTTTGAAAAGGTGTAAGAAAAAGAAAGAAGACCTTGTCAGTATCTATGGCAGGTATTCAACATCAGATCCTACCACAATTTGGAGAGTTTCATCCCTTACTATCCATATGCCTTTTCTGAGATGGTAGAAGACTTTACACTCTGGAAAAGTATTTTTACCACCTCCTGGGCTACACATTACATGAGATCCTTGATACAATGATCCCTTGAATATCGTGGGGGCCAGTTCCAGAAAGATGCCATGATAAGTGAAATCTGCAAAGTAGTGGTAATGGTAAAGTTGGTAAAACTGGCAAAGATGAGGTGGAAAATCCTGGATATATTGAAGCTGTGAATGGTGTACTTCTAAGTAGCAAGGGATTACTGTAATTTGAATAAACTTGAACTCCCTTGTATTAGCAACACAGTAGTAGGTTAAAAACATATAGAACTGATAGGATTTGATTACCAAAAATGATTTAAAATTCTCATTGCATTTATTGTGGGTTTTGGTTGTGTTCTTCTCTTTCTGCATACCTTAAGTTTCATATGAAAGAAAGGTTGAATCCCAGATGTCATGGAGATTAAAAGAAACTTCTCCAATTAAGAATATATTGTTCAGTACAATCACAGCTCAACTTACCTACAGATGCAGAGAAAAATTAGATATTGCCTGGAAGCATAAATCCATTTGGAAAAAAATCTCTATCAATCAAACAAAAAATGACTCTGCTATTAAATTGAAAAATTTGGTAACAAAATACAGCAGGCTACTTTAAAATTTAAATGGCGTTTGGTTTGTTTTAGGTTTGTTGTTTTGTTTTGGGTTTTTTTTTGTAATATATTGATAACAAGTAGCTTTAAAGCAGCTAGGAATCCATCAAGCGTTTTAAAATCCATAGTAATCTGAGATATATTGACTTCAAAACCTGGCTATAAACATCCAAAGGGAAAATGACTTACCAATTTGCCAATATATATGATCTCTAGTTGAGTTCTGAGAAAGATGAAGTTGACTGGCAAACCATCAAATAATATACACAGAAGATGTCCTTTAAACACATCAGTAATGATCTATCCCATTCGAAAGCAAAGCATTCGCAAGTACACAAGTAATGACAGAAATCTACAGACTATACTTGTAGAAAAAAACTTCAACATGAAGAACAAAAAAGTCTTTAAAGTGGTCCTTTGAAGAAGTGTGTTTTCAGAGTAACAGCAGTGTGAATTTTACTACAGTGTTTTCTAGGGCAGTGAGGAAAAGGGACTTTACAGTATTTATATTGTATATTGCAGTGTATATATATAAATATATAAGTATACACTTTCCAGGTGTACACCTGCACATATGGATATACATTACCACCATTTTCAAGTCGGCCACAGGACACTTTCACTCTTGCTATGGAAAACACAGACCAGGAAGGTCTATAAAGCCTTTAACAGATAGGAAATCCAGACAGATCTGTGCCTGGATCGCACTCACCAGCCGGTGAGACAGGGAGTAACTACGAGTGACCCGGCAGCAGGGACGTGGGGGACCCGCCGCCCCGCACCCTCCAGCCTCGAGAACATCGGGCCGTCCCCGAGGACCTGTGCCGCTGTCTGTGGTACCTGTACCAGTAGCTCTCCGTCGAAGAGGGCTGAGGCAGAAGGGGTCTGGGACTGGGGCAGGACAGGAAGGGCAGTGGAAGCAGTGGAGCACAGCTAACAGGCAGAGGCCGGAGCTCGGACACGGACAGGAGGGGCTGGGGAAGGGGCTGGGACTGGGGGAGGTGCGGGGGCGGTCCCTTGGCGGCGGGAGCACATAAAGGCCGGGCGGGGGGTAGCGGGTAGACCGTGGTAGGTTGTGTGTGAGGTTCTGCAGTTCTGGCGGTCGTCGTCCTGCTCTGAGGGCTTCTCAGAGGGAGCTGGGAGCGGGGCGGCCGCAATGGGGACCGGAGAAGGGCTGGGACTGGCGACAATGCTGGCTACTGTCGTGCTATGCGGGCCCGGGGGCCTCGCCGGGCGCGTCCTCAGCGGTGAGTGCGCGGGGCTGGACCGCGTCCGGCGGCGGTGCGAGGACCGGTACGCGCTCGACTGTTTTGTTAGCAAGTTATGCGTTTAAATCTCTATATATTCAAGTAAGAACGTGTGTCCTTATGAACTGATTATATAAGGACACAAATTATTTGTATACAATTGTTTCAGAGGCTGTAACAGTAGCATCGGTCGCAAAAACATTTTTTAGTTTTCCTTTGCAAGCATCTGACTGCTGAATTCAGATAATTTTCTTAGTTGCTGATGGAGTGTAGTCACTGACCATTTTCACTGTGCTTTGTCTGAAGTATGTTCATGTGCAGAGCTGAGATGTGCTGTAGTGCTTTTGGTGAAACAGCATGCTCAGGAAACAATAGCTAAGTAGCAATACACATTTCCAACACTTTGAAAAAGCTTTCTTGCCTGAAGAGTAACCTGAAATGTTTTACCTAAATACTTTATAATGTGAGTTACATTGTTTTATAATATACATCAAAGCTCTTAGTATAAAAATTTATATGAATACTGCATAACACTTTGTTATTTTTAAGGAATAATGAAAATTGATCATCCATGAGATGAGTTTTGCAATTGGAGTCTAATGGGTAGAGCTCCAGCATCTAAAACAGTATTATATATGTATGTACTACTTAGTTAAACTCTTCCTAGATGCATATAAAGTTCTGGGGTTTGAAAGAATACAGATGGTACCTTATATGACATGACATGAAAATGAGTGTCATGTCAATGTAATGTGCAGCTAATACTTGTCTGGTAGAATATGGAAGAGGAATTGAAGCAACCTACAGGAGGACCCATTTATGTACTAGTAACTTGTTAGCTGAAATTGTATTAGTTAGATGAAGGTTCCCTAGACACAAAAAAGCCAAAGATATTTAGTATGCTTCTGCCAGATATTCTTATGTACTGGCAGAAGAACTTTGTTTTTCTTCTTCTCTCAAGTACCACACCCCTATACTGTCACATACACATGGACACATCTAGTACTAGTAGTAGCAGTTGACAATATATAGTTATATGTAGGTATATATATAGTTATATATATAGTTCAGTACTTGCTATTGAGTAACTTGGCAGTGTGTGCTGTCCACTTCCATCTAGCTTCTCTCTCTCTTGTATAAGAATGTTTGGACTTAAGCAAGCTTATGTTTGATATGTCAGTATCTTAAATAGACCTGTTCCTGAAGTATTTCTAATTTATTCTTCAATCGTGATAAATAATATGGAATAATTGGAGTCTCATTCCTCTCACTTCAAATAAATATGTAATTCTTATCACTCACATGGGAGCTGTTTGTGAAACTGACTTAAGTGTTGGTTGGACCTTGTGGAAAGATTCCCATTTCCTGCAGTAAGTTTGCAGCAGACCTATACATAATTGCAAATTTGCAACCATTTTGACCACAGTATCAAGAGCAGAGAAGGAAGGGCCAGCCTTTTCGAAATGCCATTTCCAAGCAAATTTTCCTAGAATAAAATTGAAGTTATGGTTGCCATCAAACAATTAACATTTAGGTGTTATTTCTTTGTCATCTTTAATTTGGAAAGAGCTGAAGAACAGTAATACAAATGCTTTGTATTTTTAGTGTAGTTAGACATATGTTTTGTGAGCACTGCTCACAGCCTCCATATCAGACTATCTAGTGTTTGCCAGAGAATTGATTCTTAAAGGAAAAAAACAAAGCAGGCTCAGGAGCAAGTGCTGAGTCTGCCTTGCTGTCCATGACATCATAAAGAACACGAAGTGATGATACTGCAGTTTGCAAAGCTGCAATTACTTTAAGTATCTACTGGGCAGGAGAGATGCAAGCTAATCTTATTACTAGTCATTTAACAGGCTGTGTATTAATCATAGATGTTATAGTTTAATGACTGCTATTTGCTGTCTCCCTGTGTTTATATGGCTCTTAAAAATTTGCTCTTTGCTAGTTTTTTGCATCTATAGCAGATTACTTAGTGATATTGTATTTTAAAGCAGTATGTATCTGCTTTGGTGTAGAAGTATTTGAATATATAAAACACTAACTGAGGAAAAACATAAGGTGAATTGTGAAAAGACAAGAATTGCCCCTAAACTGTAGATTTTTTTGCTCCAGATGCTTTAAGGAAGTTGATATGCTCATTCACACATCATATAATCAGATCTGAGTTGGACATAATTTATTGTAGGATAAGAAAATCAAAGAAGTATTCTCATGGGTATTGAATTAAATAGAGTGGGAGAATTAAGTCATAAAATATAGTTAATTTGGTTTGGCCTGCTTATTACACCTAGGTTTTCTCTTTCACACTGCAAGTATTTTCTATAGCTGCAACCTACTATGAAGCTTTTAATGTTTTTTTACATGAACTGTTAATTTCAAGGTACGCTTTTAGCTCAGAATTTGAAAAACTGTAAACTGAAAAAAACACTGCCTGCCTTGTCTACAGAATACATGTAAAACAGGTGTGTGTTGAACACATTTTATTGTAAATAGCCAGCATTCAGCTTCATACTAGAAAAGCTTTTAATGGACAAGGATAATCACATGGTAAAAGGTGGTTTTGCTCAGTTTTAGGTCTCAGTAATTGCTGAAGCTGAGACTTGGAGAACTGCAGGAGAAGCTGGTCTTTTAAGTCCCCTTTACTAATTCCTCTACTTATCCGCCTCTTCGGAGCAATGTCTTGTTGGGGAGAAATCAGTGATCTAGGTTATTTTGAAGAGAAATTAGGTTATGACTCTTGGATATAATACAGTAATCCCTCAGCTCTTTGTGGCTCAAACTTTGTAGCTTCAAAACTTTGTGGGTTTTTTTCCCCCAAAGATACCATAGACTTCCCTCGATTCTTCACAGTGTTTTTGCATGTCACACGAGTATAGAACGGCTGCACATGCACAGAGTGCCACTGCTGCGCTGGGGCGCAGGACTGGCCTGCTCTGCAGGGTAAGGTGCCAGCAGGTACCACTCACTCAGCAGCCAGCCGGACTCCCTATCACAGAATATTCTGAGTTGGAAGGGACCCACAAGGATCATCGAGTCCAGCTCTTAACACTGTCTCCCTGGCGGGAATTGAACCCGGGTCTCCCACACACCAGGTGGGGACACTTACCACTGTACTAAAGTGGATTCCCTGCCTTATAAACATGTTAGAAAGATTAATAAAATTGTAGGGAAGCTTTATATGCACTGTATCAAGATTGCACAGGGGGTGCGGCAGCAGCATACAGGGTGCGAACAGTTTGTGGTGTCAGGAGCCGCTGGGGCTGTGCACTGTAGGTTGCAAGCAGTGGCGTCCTGCACTTCCGGGGCATCGCCCACTGCCCAGGCTGTGAGGGGTGTCAGAAGCTGCCAAGGCTGCGAGGAGTGGGAGGCATAAGCAGCAGCTGCGGCAGAGGCTTGTCGGGGCAATAGGCTGGGCATCCGCTTCTTTGTGAAAATTAAATTTGGCGGGAGGCTCCTAGAACAGGGGAAATTCAAGGGATTACTGTGCATATTTCTATTAAAGACACTTTGCTTCTCACCAAGAAATTCCACAATACCCTGTAGAAATTAGTACACAGTTTTGGTAACATGAGATGTGTGGTGATATATGTGTCCTTATAGAACAGGCTAGAAATTTCAAAACATTTGAATCAGTTTTAGGAGTCAGATTTGTATACTAGAGGTGATTCCCCTTTTATCCACCGTGTTATCTTGCCTATGGAGGTGGGCTGTTGGCTAGGCTCCAGTTCTCTTCAGGGACTGAGGGAAAAGTAATGGAAAATTCTAGTGCTCTGTCTCAGGTGAGAATGACACATTATACTTTCCAGAAATACAATGTTTTTCTCAAAACACCTTAGTCAAAAATAGAGGAAGGCGTTGCAATTCTCAAACTCATGACTGTAAAGCCCTAGTGCTCCTCTTGACTAAAGAGCCCAAGAGGAAACACCTACCATGGAGGAAGCTATGGGAAATAACATGTGGAATGTTATGGATAGTCTGCTTCTCTTTTTTTTT
>WEKX01005721.1:0-11107 GCA_013390025.1 Pitta sordida | reverse complement strand
GAAGGAAGGAAGGAAGGAAGGAAGGAAGGAAGGAAGGAAGGAAGGAAGGAAGGAAGCATACTTTTCCTCACCTTCTCTTTCCAATCCTCCTACTTACTTGAAGTTTAAGTTTTAAATAAGTTTTAAAAGTAAGTAAAAAAATATCAGCAACTTGATTTCTTTTCAGTTACACTTCTCCATTAACACCTTTACAAGAATACTCAGATTTTAGAACGCACTCTTTGATTGCATTAGGAGAAGCCCTTGCTGTACAACTGCTTGAAGCAGGTAGAACCGAGTGAACTGCACGGCTTTTGTTGAGCCTGCATTCTAGACCAAATATCTCTGAAGCACAGCCTACTGAGAAGAACAGCTTTTCACAGAAAACAGAAGAAAATACTATATGCTTGTGACAAATGGGATTTTCCCCAGGCAAAAAAGATGTAATAAACTTCTCAATACAAAATTAGTGAGCTGATCTTTGCTCTTACAAAGACAAAGGATGGCAACATCTATGCTGAAGGACCTACAAACTCCTCTAGAGCAGATGTCAGATATAAATAAAAATTTAAATGATTGCCCAGGTACGCACCAAGTGGGTACAGACTCCACAGTGGGGTGAAGGAGTAGAGACCTTTTTTTGCCTTGCACGCAGACTTTTATAACAGGCAGCACTCATTATACCAAAGGGCCCAAAACCTTCCCACTGAGCTGGACACGTAGGCACCCAACTCCCACAGTCCTCCCACCACCTCCTGGTGCTTCCTCACAGCTGTGGCGTCCTCTTATCTGTGTATTGTAAGTCCTTCATTGTTTCCCATGCACTTTTACAAGGCTTGTAGCACTAGGTGCAGCTCTTAACTCTTTGTCTACCACACAGATATATGCCTGCAAGTCAGCCAAAATGACTACAATGTGTAAGGAATGGCAGAAATGTGGATTCCATTCATTTTCTGTCACACCACACTGACAAACTAAAGCAGTATAACTGCAGTAACATGTTTTGCATGAGCCCATCTTTGTGTTCCTGCTCCTGATACAAGGGTCCTTGACTTCATAGGCCACACCTTCACAGATCCCCAGTCACAGTGTTCTAGCCTTTACCCAGCCAGTGGATCTGTCTGCCCCTTGTCCCTTCTTTCTGCTAGCTGTTTCAGTGTCCACTGGTAGCTCTAAGTATCAACAATTTAAAGACAAAAATCCTAGAGTCTAGTCCTGTCCAAAAAGTAAATATAATTTTGAGTTGGCATGCAGAGGGAAAGGGATCCCTAACATACCTGCACCAAAGCCAGGGGAGGTTTAGACTGAATGTAAGGAAGAGATTTTTCACAGAGAGAGTGATTGCTCATTGGAATGGACTGCCCAGGGAGGTGGCGGAGTCGCCGTCCCTGGAGGTGTTTAAGAGAAGACTTGATGAGGAGCTTAGTGATATGGTCTAGCTGGGGGTGTTGGGCTGGATGGTCCTGTGGGTCCCTTCTGGCTCGGAGTGGCCTGTGAGCCTGTGAGGGATCTAGGTTTATGTTCACCACTCTGGGGTGTGCATTCGGTCTCTGTACGGGCATTAGATGGTGAGTTGGACTAGATGATCCTTGTGGGTCCCTTCCAACTCATAGTATTCTGTGATTCTGTGATTCTGTGAAAGTCGATGGAAAACACTACCTAGGGCCACTGATCTGAGCTGGTACACAGCCAAAGGTCTGAATTGGCTGCAAAGATACGATATTCTGAACATTTTTTTACATCTTTCTTTTTTTATTTAGTGCCATGGTGAAGAAAACCACTCCCTGACAGATATTCTAAAGTCTAAATATAGGATCCCTGCATTGATAATGTTGATACCACTTAGAAGGGTACTGCTAAAAAGGGATGCAGTTTTTGTTGTATTTTTTTATCATTTGAAAAATAAAATTTTTTAAAGAACAGAAGTCTGATACCCTGAAATGTAAAGCCTAAGTTTTCTCAAGTTTCTATTACAGAGAGAAGACTCTTCAGTAATGAAGAAAGGTCTACAGCCACCAGTGATAGGGACAGGTTCTTGTTCCGGCCAACAAAGTGTTGAAGTCATCAGTCATTCAAGTTAGTTTATTCACTGAAAATGAGAATTCAGACTTATGAAATTATAATTCAGAATTCAGACTTACGAAATTTTGACTAGTGAACTCTGAATCACATATAATTTTCTCTGACCTTCATTATTTTGTCTAAATTTAGGAGAATGCTTCTATATTTAGGTGTTTGTGTATAATTCTCATGAGTCTGAGGCTAAAATTGTTTTTTGCTATTTGACCTGCCTTTCCCTATTAGTCATTGCTTTTAAAGACTATTGTATTTATGGCCCATCTCTTCTTGCTCCAATATGAATGTCCACAGGAACAAAGCACGCAGTAAAGCAGTGAGGCTTATACCACATTTTAAATCTGTGTTCCATATGGCCGGCACTCAGTATTTTGTTGCTGTTTAACTTCTACTTATCGATTTTTCCTTTGGCTGAAAATTTTATTAGCTATTAAATGAGTTGTGAAAAAAAATGACAGAAGACATGGACCATACCTCATGAAACAAGAAGAAACCAACACCTAAGGTATGGAATTCAGCAAAATTCAGAAAAATACAGGGATGTGAAAAGCTAAAAATGCACTTTTGCTATCAGGTCCTCATGTAAGTTAAAAAATAGCATTTACTAAAATTACTAAAGAGAATTTCAATTTTATTTGGAAAAATTGTTCTAGGTGGCATAAAGACATGGCATAAGTTTGACGGGCAGATAAATCCAATAAATTATTCCTGCAGCTGCAAGTATCAAGTCCATTTTCCCTTTTCTTCTTGTCCTGCTTCTCTCTTTCTGTAAAACCAACTCCTATCTTCTTCCTACTCTTCTCAAAGCCACCACAGTCCGTTGTCATGTTTTACGACTGAAATTTCAGAAAACTATCCACAACACAAATTGCACAAATGGTCTTCCATTTAAGTGAACAGTTAAAACAGTTTCTGGAGAACTACAAGTGTCAGAGAAAATACTAAGTGTATGAAGGGAAAAGAAAGCAAGGGAAGGGTAGAGGATCTCATCTTTTTGGTAGCGGGGAGCTGGTATGTCTGCTCATCCTGTGTCAAGCAACCATCCCCTAAAAGATACCACTTGAGAGAATGTATCTTCGTCCTACACATTCTACACCTGATGTAGCCCCACAACTGATCTCAGTGATGCAGTAGCTTTCCTGGGGTTCCATCAAACATACTTTATTTACTCAGGAATCAGACTTTCTCCTATGACTTCAGAGCACTCAGTTCTGCTTTCCTATAGGTGTTTCAGCTTTTACTCCATAATTCAGTGGAGCTGCTTTTAATAACAAGGATGGAAAATCTTCTGTCTAAGGTTCAGAAGCTCTTTTCATGATTTTATAGTAACAAGAACCACCTGCACTTGGTCACAAAACATCACCCTCCAAAGAAGCTTCTGCCCAGTATTCATCCTGGTTCCATGGTACCGCAGAAAATTCTTCAGCTACCTCTCGGCTCAGAAAGGGTTCTATATTCAGCTCCATGTTTGCAAAAGAGATCTCGAAAAAATGTTCTTTGTCTGAACATTATTATTCCTTTGGGGTGGCAGAGTATGCTCCTTCTACAAGACAGAATAGACTTCAAGGCCCCCCATGGCACACAGCAGCTTCCAGGGAATCTGTGATAGGCCAATACCCCCTCATAAGCCTCTAAACCATCCACAACCCCCGACAGCCACCATGTCAAATTACAATAGCACAGAATCCCCTAAAGAGTTTCAGTCTTCTGACAATGAATTGAGATTTTTTTTATAATAAATAGACTAGAATTCCTCTTAAGAAGGCAATCCCAAAGTATGGTGCACCAGGCCAGGCTAAATGCTCTAAGGCCGGCCTGCAAGAGTCTATGAAAACACTGCTTTCAACACTGTCTCTTTTAAAGGTTTGACGAAACAGCCCAGTGGTGGCACCAGAGAAAGAATGAGGCTAACAAGTATCCATCAGTCAGAAACTTTGGCAACTACCACCCTAAACTGCTTTTTCCCCCCACCTTCCTACTCTTAGAAGAGTTTTTCAGCTCCCTTCTCCAGTCATCCCTTTACAGAATTAAAGCTATAGCATAAATGTACACCCTCACGAGGGTTCCTCTTCTCCATTGAGGCTCTGGCTCTAGTGAGGAGCAGCAGGTTCCAGAGACACACCAATGCTCAGCTTGATGACAACTCTGCTGATGTGGACATCCTTGCCTAGAGATCTGTTCTTTTGGGTATTGAACGTCACAGAGGCGGACCTCCCTCAAGAGGCTTTTTGCTAAGGTTCCAGCATGACTAACCTTAACCTTGGCAGAACACCACAGCTCAGAAAAGTTTACATATTTAGTTGAAGGCAGTCACATACAGTCTGTCTAGCGATAGTGATGTCAACAGGTATTGCCTAACATTTTCCCTACTTAGTTTTATTGCCCCTGGATTGTCTGATTCCATCTTGTGTAAGATTTCTGTGGTTAAGAAAGAGAATGATGGATTTTTGACACCTACAAGTCTCCTGTCATTTACAAGAGGGCACTTGAAATGAAAGTGGTGGTACGTATTTCCCGCTGCTGAGTATGCAACATGTTGGATTATGTGATTGTCCTTTAAAAAGGAGCACACACCAAAAAATGTTAGTACAGATGTCTGTCCTGGTCTCTGTTACCAGTCTGCTCCCTCATGGAAGGAGTGACCAAGATGTTCTGTAGTTGCAACCATGCTGTGGTTTCCACGAGACCTGAATCATTACTTAAGAAACTGTTTTCAATCATGGCTATTCCTCCCGAGTACCAAAACAGAAAAGATGCCTTTCTAAGATACAATCATTGTAGTTTTAAAGAGAAGAGGTGTTCCTACAAATTTAGATCAGCCAGTAATTATAACACAGGTAGGTCAAAGAAATGCAGTGCCATTCAGCAGACAGTGCTCAAACTTCAGGGTACATCTCACAGCTGGCATCATTCTAACCTCTACTCTCAACCTAGCCTTCAATTATGGACAAGCCCAAAAACTACTCCCATAAAGGTCATATTTCTTCCTGCCACATGCTGCAATATTTTCTACCCATTTCTTGTACTGAAACCAGTATGGGTACTTCTTACATACTTGATTCATTCATTAAATGAAAAAAAATGTGATTAAGGAATTACAAATGCTGCGTGAGTTGTCTGACAGGATACGTAGTATCTTTTGTGTTAATTTAGCTATCATAGGTCATTTTTTTTTTGGAACAGGTAGCAACAAATTTGGATACAAATTTGATGCCTGTCTCATGGTTTTACAAATTCCATAAAGCATGTCATTAACATCTCCAAAAAAATTAACTTTCTAAAACTCTTTTCTGGATGCATAGATGGAGAACATACAACCTTCTTCTGTCTTCTCAGTCAACACAGTACTTAAAAGTGACCTTGACTGTATCTCCAATTATCTCCTGTTTACAGAATCACAGAACCAGTAAGGTTGGAAAAAACCACAGAGATCATCGAGTCCAACTTATCAGCTATCACCTGTTACCTAACCTGTCGCCATCCTGCTACCAACACACCATCCTACCTATAACACAATACTCCAATATCTAGGTCATCCCACCAAGTACATCATCCAACATTTTCTTAAACACCTCTAGAGACGGTGACTCCACCACCTCCTTGGGCAGCCCATTCCAGATCACCCTCTCCGTGGAAAAGTTCCTCCTAATGTCAAATCTAAATCTCCCCTGACGCAGTTTAGGATCATGTCCTCTTGTTCTATCACTGGTAGCCGGAGAAACAAAACAAAGCAAAGCTTTTTTTGTTTACAAAGCAAAGCTTCTCCTGAAGTCAGTATTAGGCTACTTCTCTGACAACTATCATCATACCCCAGATTAGACTTGCTGCCTACTACACTTCCTCACTCATTAGAAATTTTGCCCTAGTATTCATAAAAAATGATAAGGGATCCATTAGAAATATACCTAAGAGAAAATTAGGGACAAATCATGCATTAAGAATCTAAATCATTCAAATATGGTCTGAAACATCAAAAACTATTAGCTTTTCTTAACAGATTCAGTTTCCTATTCTTTTCCTGTCCTTGGCATTACTACTTTTACCTTTGTGCCTTCTCCTGTACTTGCCAGAATGGCTGATATTTCTTTGCAGACACAGGCAGGAAAACTGTCCACAAGAAGCAAGAACAATGTGAAGTACTTGCCTTATACTCTGTCAATTTGTCAATACTTTCAAAGAATGTCATTGTTGAAAACTACTCCCTGAACACCCTTAGAACATCCCCTTTCCCTAGCACAGCACAAGAGTCCTGTAAATACTGGTTCATGAATATTAGTTACATCAGTAGTGCTCATCAGTGTAGACAACAGTGTAGAAAGCACAGAAGCAGAATCAGTTGCAACTGGAGTTGCAGAAAATGTGGGGAGACGTGCATAGTTTGTTTGCTCCGGATGATATGACTGTTGTAACCAAAAGCACAGGACAATCTCTAGCTGTAGGCAAGTACAGCACTGTTAATATCAGAGAACCTATGCCATGTGTGCAATATTTTTCACTTATCAGACCCATTATCACAAATAAAACTACACCTGCTGACAGCTCCTCATTGCCTTGAAATCTCCTCCAACTTGCAGAAAGCATATTATAAACCCTATCCACATCTAGCCATACTAATCTCATCACCATAGTATTTGCATTTTCTTCTTACGTGACAAATACATATGGATTCTTCTTCATTTTATTGTTTGCTACCTTTATAACCTTTCACTTATGGCTGAGGAGTTAATTCAAATATGTGATATGAAGACAGGGATAGTTTTCTTTGCACTAATACATTTCACGAAGGAAATGCCTTTGAAGCAAGATGTTGTGATTCAAAATAGTCTCTTTATACTGAAATGATTCTGAAATCCCCTTCCATCCCCAGAGAGGCATAATCTTTCCAGCAAGTGTTATGCAATACAGTAAACTCCCGTTTATTCGCAGTTTGCTCTTTGTGGGTTCAATCCTCTGCTGTTCATTTTTTCATGAAAAGTCACATCTGGGCATGCACAAAATACGCTGTGAAGGTAGACAGCTCATGAATATGGAAATAAGCCACATCCATCGCCTCGCGGCGTAGCGAGTTCATCTGCTAGTTCTTTCATCACCCTCGGATGGATCCCATCCGGTCCCATGGACTTGTGAGGATCCAGGTCACTCAGCAAGTCTCTAACTACCTCCTCCTGGATTACAGGGGAGTTATATTACACCCCTACTCCTTCCGTCAGCCCACAAGTCCAGTTGTCCTGCAGGCAATCTGTCTTACTGTTAAAAACAGAGGCAAAGAAGATATTAAGTATTTCTGCCTTTTCCTCATCTCTACTTACTATATACCCCTCTGCGTCCAATAAGGAGTGGAGGTTGTCGCAGCCTCTCTTTTGACTGTTGATGTACTTATAGAAACATTTCTTGTTGTCCTTAACATAAATGGCTAGTCTGAGTTCCATCTGGGCCTTTGCCTCTCTAGTTTTTCTCCTGCATGACTTGACAACTTNCTCTTAAATTGACCCATAGGCTCTCTACTTGTTCATCCTTGATGTCAAGTTCTATGGTATCTAGGGTTGCTTTAATATATAGGGCCACCCCCCCACCTCTACATGCTCTTCTGTCTGTTCTAAAGAGTGTGTAGCCTTCCAATGTAGCACTCCAATCATGCGCGTCATCTCACCATGTCTCTGTGATGGCAACTATATTGTATCGCTCCAGATACACCATAACCTCCAGTTCTTCCTGTTTGTTACTCAGGCTGCAGGCATTGGTGTACATGCACTTCAGCTGTGATGCTGAATATGCTCTTGGCTCATTTTTACCAGTTTCAGTGCCCTCTCAAGTGACTGCTGGATCCCCTTCCCCCTTCAAACCTAGTTTTTAATCCCTGGTAATGAGTCTTGCCAGCCCTCAGGCCAATATCCTTTTGCCCCTATTTGATAGATTCGACTCTCCAGGGTCTGTCAACCCTGGGTTGGTGAAGGACACCCCATGGTCATAGAACTGAATGTTTTTCTGGTGGCACCAGCCCTTAAGCCATTTATTAAGAGCAAGAATCCTCCTGCTGCTTTCAGGGTCCAATCCTGCCATTACAGGGATAGAGCAAAAGACTACCTGTGCTCCTGCCCCACTGATCAATTGACCAAGTTCCATAAACCCCTCCCTAATCTTTCTGGATCCCCTCTTGTTGATCTCATCACTACCAGCCTGGACGACCAGCAGGGGGTAAGAGTCTGAAGGTTGAATTAGTTTTGGCAACCTCTCAGCAATATCCTGTACCTTTATACAGTTGAGTTGGCTTTAAACACCGAGAAGCCCCAGCTCGGTACGCAGCAAAAGGCAGGAATCCTGGGACTCCCTGGACAGGAATGGGCGGAAGCCAGAAGAGCTTTTTCACAGAGAGAGTGATCTCTCAATGGAATGGTCTGCCCAGGGAGGTGGTGGAGTCGCCATCCCTGGAGATGTTTAAGAAAAGACTGGATGAGGAACTCAGTGACATGGTCTAGACGATGGGAGGCTCGGATGGACAGAGTGTGGTGACCATGCCTCCGGGGTTGTGGGTTCGATCCCTAGGTGGGCGCTCGCTTGGGAGTTGGACAAGATGATCCTTGTGGGTCTCTTCCAACTCAGAGTAACCTGTGAACCTTTGAACCTTCAGTCTCCTGAGGCAGCTCAGGGTGCAGGGCAGTCCCCAGAAGGAGCCCCTACCTGCCTGTCTCAAACTACAGTCATTCTGAAGTACATCATTCTCCCAGTCATAAGTCTTGGTGTGCCAGGATCATCCTGTGCTGACGCTAAACAAGTAAACCTGTAATAGCCTTTAAGTAGGTATGAAGCTTTCCTTTTCAGAATATTCATGTACCACACAGGCTTCTACCACAGATGTTACAAGTCTGTGAGAGATTAAAACTCATAAAAGTTGTAAAATACTTTTCACGTCCTTTTCTGAGTTTCTTTTTGCAAATTGCAGACCAGAGACAAAAGCAATACACAGTCAAACAAGGAATAAGATGTCTTTTAAATATTTGTACTCAACACGAAAAAACCAAAATATCTATCCTATTTGTTCCAATAGATCTATTATGAGCAGTCCACACTATTAAAGATATTCTGACTTAACATTTTAAATTACTTGTCAAGAGCAACATTACTGAGAAAGCAAATAAATACCCACCCAAATATTTTTGTTGAGGTTTTGTTTTCCTAGCTACATAAAGATTTCAATAAAGGATGTGATGTTTTTAGCAAAATTATTAGCAGGATATAGACCTCCTAGCACAGAGATACCAACCTGGATTCATTACACTGGCACAGCTTATAGCTAAAATACACACCATACTACATATTAATAATTGTGTTTGGAGAAGGGGAAGTTGTATTCTTTCTCCTATACTGATATACATTGTAAGCAGTAGCACTCTGAGTAAGAAAAAGCTCTTATGCATGTATGTATCCTCTTTCAGCTCTAGCTGAAACTAGGATGAAGTTACTACCACTCCTGGTTGGTCCTCATAGCCCATTAGTTGCAGGTTACTGCTTGCAGAGCCCTGCTACCCAAAGAGACCTTTTGAGCCCTTCCACATTCACATTAGTCCAGTCTGCAAGGTTATCAGCTGTTTTAATCACACCTTCAAGACGGGCTGTAGTGGACAAAGTAAGCATGCTTATTTCCATTACAAGATTTACCAGGGCAATACACTTCAGCAGCAAGATTTGCTTTGAAGAGATGACATTTTAACATCCCCAACCAGCCCAGCTATTTGCAAAGTCACCAGCTGCCTACACAGCATGAAGCAACTGTGACTCAGAAGAAAACAATGCCTGGCCAAATTCAGTATTTAGCCCTGCTCAGCCTGCAAGGCATCTCTTCCAGGGTAAACCATTAAGGCCTGAAGATAGTGACTGATAACCTCATAACGATATACTTCCTCAAGGATAGCCAGTATCCCCTAGCACAAATAGATACATAAATNAGGTTGCAGTTGGGTGGGTGTCAATCTCTACTCTCAGGCTGCCAGCACCAGAACAAGAGGACATGGCCTTAAGCTGCACATGGGGAGGTTTAGACTGGATGTTAGGAAGAGCTTTTTCACAGAGAGAGTGATTCCTCATTGGAATGGTCTGCCCAGGGAGGTGGTGGAATCGCTATCCCTGAAAGTGTTTAAGAAAAGACTCGATGAGGAACTCAGTGACATGGTCTAGATAATGGGGTGATGGGATAGGGAGTTAGGTTATATAATTATTAAAAAAAAAAAGAAAAGATTACATGGCCCTGAGGTTGGCTCAGATAGATAAAACATGGTGTTCATGGCACCAGGGTTGTGGGTTTGATCCTTCTATGGGCATTCACTTAGGAGTTGGACTCAATGATCCTTGTGGGTCCCTTCCAACTCAGAATGTTCTGTGAATATAAATCACTATTTGCATAATTGATGGAAATCTAGTTTCTGACTCAAATAGGGGCTGCTGTCACCATCTTCTAGAAGGACTGAAATACAACTCCATGTTCTGTGGCAATAGCCTGAAAATAAGAGGATGTCAGTGAAAGCTTGGCTATTCCAATATTCCACAGTCACATTACAGCACCCCAGTAGGGAAGTGATGTCATATGAAAGCAGATAAGAAATCATTCAGTTACATCAGTGATGAACCTAAAGGCAAAACTACCATCATCTTTGGTTTCCAAGGTACCCATAAACTACTTAGTCACAATTCTTCTCCAGTCAAATGTATGCTCCTGTTGTTTGGGTTGAAACTTAGTAGTTTATATGATGTCATTTAAATTCTCTGTTGCGTATTTACAAAAATACAAAAGCACTAACACTAAGAGTGAGCTTCAGAAGTAGAGAAGTTCATCAAGCAAAACTTACAAAAAAGTTGCTCTGGTATACAGGTATTACATCTTTGCCATTAAGGTTCTTCAACTAATGATTCTCCCCCTAGGCACATAATATCATGGCACTCATTACTACTGATGGCCAATCTTAAGTAGAGTTTTTCAGAGTATTTTAGAGTATAGTGAGGTAGTATATGGCAAGGCCTAATACTTTGACTTAAAAGAGTGATTGCATATTGGAATGGG
>WEKX01005719.1:4433-18817 GCA_013390025.1 Pitta sordida | reverse complement strand
CAGTTCAAAGACAAACACAGTTCCCGAGAGCACCAAGGAAAAAAAAAACTGTGAAGGAAAAAAAAAACAGAAGAAGAAGAAGCCAAAGACTTCCCGATCTCCTGAGCTGCTCCCAAGCTGCCCCCGGAATTCCTCTCGCTTCTGGGCCGAATGCCTGAAATCCTTCCGGGAATTTACCATTTTATCCGGGGGGGTAAAAAACGTGCTACAGACAGTGCTGTTTTCAAACAACAATGTAAAAAAAAAAACAAACAAACAAACAAAAAAACCCAACCAAAACTAAGATGTATTTACCACACATATCATACTATGTCATGCCAACCTGAGACAGATTTCTTTTTTCCCAGTTTATAATAGCAATAATTACCTCATTAAAAGAATCTCTGAAGGATTGAAGTAGTTGAATGACTAGACTGGATAAGCCTTTTCAACTAAGATTTTAGTTGCCCACTCATCTCCATGAAAGGCTTGAACATTTTGTGAATATTTAGGTTCATCTTTGAGATTATTCAAAAATTGGGTTGACTACGTCTGTCAGCACCTTCATTTGAGCAGGGAGCCGAAAATGACAGAGACTCATTCCAAATACATTTAACAGCTGGACACCTGTTTCCTTATTATTCACAGAAGTGTTATTTCCCAAGGAAATATGTATGAATTTAATATGAGGAAATGATAATATTTCCCTACTACTTCTCAAATATGGAGTAGTCTGTTTAACTGGAACTGGAATTGACATAGAACTAACAGTATTGAAAGAATAAAGATTGCTGCATTTTCAGGAAAATAAGGTTCTCATATATACAGAATCCAGCTCAAAGCTTCAAATAGGAAACAAGGGGAAGATGGATATATTTTCTTAAGGATGCCATTGATAAGAATCAGTGCTGAGCAAAAGAAAGGTTCCTAAGGATAAAATTCTGGAAGTATATGTCTAACTAGTACTCTGCCCGAAACCTGCAGGTATTTATTCTATTAGTACATACAAAATCACCAAATATCATGAGTTTGAAGGGACACACAAGGACCACAAAAACCCAGCTCCTGGTTGTACACAGGACAGCTCCAAGAATCACACCATATGCCTGAGAGCATTGTCCAAATGCTTCTCGAACTCTGGCATGCTTGGTGCTGTGATCACTTCCCTGGGTAGAGTGTTCCAGTGCCCAAACACCCTTCGAGTGAAGAATTTTTCCCTAATATCACAGTATCGCAGTATTTGCAAGGTTGGAAGAGAACATGGAGATCATCGAGTCCAACCTGTAACCCAACACCAACCCATTGTCTAAACCATGGCACTAAGTGCCTCATCCAGCCAACTCTTAAACACCTCCAGGGATGGCGACTCCACCACCTCCCTAGGCATCTAAACTAAACCCCACATGACACAACTTCAGACCGTTTCCTCAGGTCATGTCACTGGTCACCACAGAGATGAGATCAGTGCCTGCCCTTCTTCTTCCCCTCACAAGGATGTGGTAGACTGAGATAGGGTCTCCCTTTCGTCATGTTTTCTCCAGGCTGAACAGACTCAGTGCAAGACCCTAGGTTCCAAGCTACAAGCTCATCAATGGAGTTTTACTCAAAAAATATACAAAGTTCTGAAAATTTGCCTGCTAATTTTTTTGAAAGGGCCCAAGATAGCACAAGGGAGAAGATAGTAAACACATTTTATCAGCATATGTTCCATGAAGTTGTCATTCAGATGTTTTAGGAATTTTCTGGTCCAGGTTGTACCAGTTGTGTGATGCTCCTTGTTAATTTCTGGCAAGTCCCACATAAGGACAAGAGCAGTTGACTTGAAAGTGCCCCTTAGTTGTTCAAAGAATATCATTGCCCTGCCTAAGAGATCTATAATAGACTCCAATGTTTACATCCACATTATTTGATATATATCCACATCCTTGATTCTTAACCAGAGAGTCTCAATTGTGCCATTGCCGATTGTGAGCTCCATATATTCTAACGCCTCTATTACATACAGTGCTGCTCCTCCACAACTTGGGTCCTGCCTATCCCTCATGTAACCTCCAACAGGGTACTCTAGTCACAGGATTTGTCCCACTAGGTTTCACTTATGCCAGAGATGTCAAATCTTTGGGACTATGTCAAGGCTTTGATCTAATCACATTTGCACCTGATCCTGTGTGCATTACTGTAGAAACATTTCAGGTGTGTTACTTTGTATCCAACACCATGTGAAGCAGATTAGGGGATCCCATTTGAGCTCATTTCCTTAAGTTTTAGCATACCATTCCATCACATCACTGGCAAGCCTGTTTTTTCCCCTTCCAAACTATTTTAAAGCTCTGTCAACAAGCCCCTCTAGCTCCAGTGATAGAACTCTTTTTCCCCCTTGAGGCAGAATAGGATGGATGAGGCAATTAGTGCCATGGTTTAGACAATGGGTTGCTGTTGGGTTACTGGTTGGACTTGATGATCTCCAAGGTCTCTTCCAACATTGTTAATTCTGTGATACTGCAATGTTGTGATAAGTATTACAATAAGCAATAGCAATGCACTCTTGAACAGATGTTTTAACCCTCCGTTTAGCCCCAACCAATTAGCAAATGCCTCTAATCCAGAAAAAAAAAGAGAATCATACAACACATTCCATCAAAATTTTCACACTTATGCCCTTGGGCCAATATCGAAAAATATCAGTTGCTGCTTTATTTTGCAGTGTAGTATTCCTAACACTCTCAACATATAGTTAAAGTATCAGAAAGCTATTCTAATTTGCTGCACACATATTTACACTCTGTTCATTGTTAGACCTTCACAGTTCTGTCTTCTGCTCCAATGTGGGTCTTCTCACGGTGAAATAGTTCTGCAATAGTTGTTCGTTTGCATGCTTTAGCTCATGTTCTTGCCAAGCTCTCTTCTCAAGGGTACACCTGTATGCTATCAATGTCTACTTATTCTTTGTTGATAAGGGGTAAATTGTAAGCAGCCCAGCTTCTATCCTCGACAATTGTTGCTTTTTGTATTTGTGCCACAAAACCTGCCTGCATAGATCTCTGCAGGGTGCCTTTTGCCGAAACCTAAACAAGCATGACAGCAAAAGCAGGACAACTACAATAATTACAAGAATCAGTAATCCCATTTTGACCATTGAAAACAACAACAAGTTGAGCAATGCGAGTAGCTTTGAGAATAGTTACAAGGGGATAATTAGTAGATACCATAGCATGAATTTACCCAGTAAAATCTGCATCAATTACAACAATAATCAACATGGATTATTAGTCCTTGCAGAGTGCTACATTTCAGCCAATTAACAAGGCATTCATTCCTCTCCCTATAGGTCCTTTAGCATCCAAAGGTAACATCCATCCCTGCAGCCACGTTTATTCTAATTCATTCCAGGGCCAGATAAAAAATCAATATGATTCTCTAGTTGCCTTCAAAAAAACTGGCAGTTTTTTCGAACTTTACCTTCCAGAATAAAAATCAGATATAAGATAATTACCACTTTGTATGACAGTTACATGCCGTGAAGCATCTTAGCATTAGCCGTAAGCAGTGAATAAAGAGGAAACTTAAAAAAAAAAAGTTTCTCTCCGAACGATATACAGATTGTTCTCTGCTTTTTCTGTTTGTTAGCTGGTCTCACATACATTGCTGAAATAGGAAATTCTGAGTTGTACTCTGAATTCTTGGTGAGTGTAGTGGTTCCCACCAAGCTTTCTTTTCCATGAAAATTAGGTCAGGGTACGAAAGATTGTCCTGTACCCAGATCTCGTTCAATATACAATCAAGAGTCAGTAAGCCATGAGAGTAAAACAGACAAGCCTAAGCATGCCGTCCCAGCAAGCTGACGGAATTAAACATAGGGAAAAAAACTTGAAATGAGAAGAGGGAGAAAGAAGCATGAAAATTAGATAGAAATTATTTGAACGTAAATAAATAAATGATAAAAGATAAAAATAATTTGAAAGAGAAACGCTCAGAAAATTATTGTCTGTCTATCGTCGTTTGATATCTTTAACTGGATTTTGCAAGTCTTTTGGATCTGCTTATATTTTTTCATTAATAGTTTACTTTGAGCTTAGGTATTGACTAAGTCATAGGATTTAGTAATTTTAAAACGCTGTACACAAAGTCCCGTTAGAGGTCTTCCTCCTCAGGATAGTTAGACAGTTGTAAAAGCTGCCAAAGTCAATGGTTAAACATTCTGCTTGACACAGGTAGTACATCCTCCCTCAGAAATTCATTGTGGTCTTACTCCTCTCATGTTACTTGTAAACACCAGGCGGATCAGTGAAAATTCAGTGATAAACAACATAATGTATATGAGTAAAGACACAAGTACCAAGTTATTTTTAATCCTTCAATAAAACCATATTAACCTCCCTGTTCTGTTTTTTTTCTTCCAATGCTTCCTAGGAACAGCTGTAGCCCAAAGTGAAAGGGCATCCCAGGTGGCCCTTCCTGCTGCATCAGTCAGAGCAAGACATGAACACAACTCCATCCCATTAATTGTTGAGTAAAAATATTCAAGTAGAGCTCCCCAAAAAATAAGAATATTCTCCTCTGCTATGTTGGTCTATTTCTTTTTTATAAATGAGATTTGCTCTGAATATAGATTTTAATGTGTGCGTTTGGGGAACCAGAGCAAAGAAAGGTAATGGGGAGTTGGGTGAAAGAGAGATAATCCTTCATTATCCCCACCAGGAAAACTTGCAGATAGGTGCTTAGTCTATATCTAGTAATGTTAACTTAAAATATCATGTTCTCTTTGAAGTCCAATAACCTACATTTTATTTTAAGAGTTTTTGTTCACTTCACTCATTATGAAATTACTGTATAGCTATATTTTATCCCTTTGCAAGTTAATCATATTTCTGGTAATAAATCAAAATTTAAGCATGTCGTGGTTTGAGCCTGGCTGGATGCCAGAGACTCACCCACAACTTCTCCTGAAGGAGAGAAACTGGAGAATAAACCTGGTTACAGGAAAAAACAAGGCAANTCTCCGGTCCATAGGTTTTTGCTATGGTCGGTCCAATTCACAAGCAACAGCGGGATGCCTGGAAGAACATCTCTACCCCTTCTCTCGTGGGCCTGGGGGCCTTCGATCTCTCAGCCTCCTAACACAGGTCCTGAACCGGCACACTACATCTTGCTACTGAACTTTTTTCTTCTGTCCCAAGTATGTTATTCACGGAGGCGCCTCTGTCTCTATAACCTTGAAGGCCATGGCGCATCTCTATAACCTTGAAGGCCATGGCAGCACGGAGAGCTCAGGCAAGAACTGAGCTGTTAACCCCCTCGCTGCCAGAGCAGCAGAAAACCCCCTAAACCATAACAAAGCACTAACATGAGTACTAACATAAGAAATGTTTTTGCACAGTTAAATATTATTTCATGAAGAAAAAACAGATAAGTAAGGATATGTATTCTGTTATGCAAAATTCCCAGAGATATAAATCACAGAGAAAAGGAGGAATTAATTTGGCTAAACGTAAACATTAAGAAGATGAATGCCTGCACCTGAGCTAATCACTTCAGGTGCTCTAGTAGTCAAAGAAGAGAAACAGGCACCTCTAGGTCAGAATTCTAATTTTAAAATAGGTACCTGAAATAGGTTGGATGAACTGCACACTGACAGTACTTATTATTCTCTACCAAATATAAAGGGATCCCTGGTTGATTAATTCAAATTCAATATAGATGTTTAAGGAAGATGAGGTGAATCCCATTCAGGGAATAAAGAATGACAATTTAGAGACCAACAGCAGGAAGTGAGAATTCGTGTTTTCCAGATGTATAGAATTCAAGACACTGATTTAGATAGACCTTAGGTTCCTAAGTAATTTAAGCATTTTGGAATATTTAATCTTATTTTGTGCTTTATTTTGTTTTTGCTCTGATAAACTACCTTCAAATTTTAATCACTGTATTTCAGTGTAATGATCCATGACTCCTATTTTTGTTCATTAAGAAGCCTTCCTCAAACTCAGCAGACTTTTATGAATAAAAACTTAACAAAGCAAAGCAGTTCACCTTTTCATTTATTAAAAAAAAGTCCTGTATTACTAATAGCTTGAGAAATATGACAATAAAGACATCTGCTGATACATTTACAGTATAACAATTTCTGCAGGAATGCTATGAACATTTTATCAAATAAACATCTGAGTTTCAAATCAAGCCTAAATGCCTTGGATTTTCTCTTCTAAATTTATGTGGAGAAATAATGGAGTCAAAACCTATTTCTCCTTCATAACTGTGATCCTATATCGGTCCTGTCTTATTTAAGAAATTGTTGGTTCAAATGTGAGAACAAAACAGCAGATAACAGTAAAGGATTTTAAAGCAGATATAATGATATCTTAACTATACCAAAGCAGTCAGACCTTTATCCACTTAAAGTGCATACAGATAGTTTATAATGCCTTTAATTACTAAATAAATAAATAAGGAAATTTTACAGTGTCAATGAAAAACTTCAGACTTAAAGGTTATTTTTAGTCTCTAACTATTTATCATAACAAAGAAAGTATTCCATACTCTTTTATCATTGTCAATTTGAGTATATTACGACCATCTTTAAAAGAAAGTCCAAATCAAAAAGAAATCCAACTCATAAATTCTAATGTTTTATTTTTTGGAGGGGAACTTAAATAGTAATTCTATATAACAAGTTTTGTCCGATCTTTGGTATCCCAAAAGAGAAAAATCAAGGAGAATAACAAAATGCAGTGACCCCCCGAATAGTCGCAATCCGTAATTTGCAGGATCCCATACTCGCTGTAGATTTTCCAGTGAGTTGTGGGACCTGTCGCGTGCGCAGAACCTACTGCAACCCCAGTCTGCTCGGCGCCGGCACCCACTGCTCGCGCGGTGCCAGGGCTCCCTGCTCGTGTGGCGCGTGGCACCGGGACTCTCACTTACACAGTGGGGGGCGCCTGCCCCCGCCGTGGCGGAGCACAGCCAGACATCTGAAACAAGCCCCACTCTCAGGACCATCCACCAGACCTTATTAGGGGAGGGGGCACGGCTACGGGCATGGCATACTTGACTATGTAGTGGGTTCGCTATCTTCGCAGATTCCAAATATCACGTGAAGAGGAGCAGACCCAACAGCCCGTGCGTAATGGGAGATCACTGTATATATTAATAGGATTTAAACATCTTTGAATTAAAAGGATACCTTCCATTGTCTTTGGGCTTTTCATCAGATTTAAGGCAATGAAATACATCGAATTACAAGGGTTTGGAACTTGCTAACAAAAAAATTTCATGAAGGATACAGATGTTGTAGCCTTTGAGATTTATCTCAGTTCTGTCATTTGATATAAAGATATTTGTAACAAGTAAGATACACATAAGCAGCAAGTAATAATGAGATTAATATTATTAAACTTGTATCATAATTTTAAAATCTTCAACCATCTAAAATGAAGCATTTTAGCAAGTCTTCTTCTACACAAAATTATCAGAAACCATTGCAAATGACAGAACTTCAACACTTAAGTTAATCTCACTCTGGTTAGTGGGTCTCTTTACTGATGATAGATGAAGTTTAGACATCTAGTGAATACACATCAACAACTTCTAAATAGCTAGAATTTGTTTACCTCAGCTGTTCTGAAACCCTTGGAACTCTGAACACGTCAAATATTTACAGTTGTGCATATGTATTCAGGTAGGAGAGACCACCAGCAAGAGATCAATATATCAAGAGGAGAGAACAAAATATCTCTTTCATTTCCTTTAGAGAATTTTATAAACAGTACAATTATTTAAGCTGTTTAGTAACACATTTGCTTAGCAATGTATTTATGGTATTTCGTGTTTGAATCCTTTGGTGTTTTGGTGTTTGGTTGTTTCTACTTTTTTTTTAAGATGTCCATAGTGTGAAAGCATTCCTAACGTTGAACTTTTTCATGTAATTATTTGTAATTACTTTATATTATCATGTAGTTAATTCATGTGGGTTACTTTGGTTCTAAGTATATTAAAGCCCAAATTTCAATATTTTCCTCCATGAAGGTATAATGGATATTTAATAGCTTTAGTCTCATAAATGACAAGTAATTTTCATGAGCAGCATATAAATTCCATAGTTTAGCTTTTCACCTTTTAGCTTATCTGAAATGATACAGGAGGCCATTAGGTGGTTTACTGGAGACTGACATACAATAACAGGAACATATATGTAAGCATAGGAACACATGAATGTTTCACACATAGAAGTTTTGTTTAAATTTCAAGTGCTTGAATGATGCAAGTATTACATCCAACAATACCGAAGCTTTAGTAAAGCTGGGATATGCAACTCACACAATTACACTTTTGTGGCTTCACAGGTTATTCCAAGTTGGAAGGGACCCATAGGATCCTCTAGTCCAACTCCCAAGCAAACGTCAACCCAGGGATCAAACCCACAAGTGTGGAACCACGAGCGTTTCAAAATCCTCTGAAATAATGTTGAAGGACTGTGCCAAAGAGAGAGAGGAAAATGTGAAGAAACCATTTATCATGCTTTTAAAGCTGTTTTGAATGTGAAAAGTAATTGTTCTGAACTCCAGAAAGTCACCTTATCTGTAGAGATTACAGGATAGAAAACTGAATGGTTGACTCCAAAAGACAGTCAGGGAAAAATGAAGTTATACCCAATAGCAAGTCCAAATTTAAGCATTTGGAAATAAAACAGAGAGACGTGATGTTTAACAGTGTGATATACTTGCTAGGGCTAAAACCCTTACTGTTTGGCACTTCTACTGACAAGGGAATTTGAGCACATTTATGCCATGTAACAGTAGTCAGTGCACTGTTGAAGTTGCCACATAAGCTTCAGATCCATTACTTTGTCTAAAACTTTTTAACATAACATTGTCTGTGTGTATTCTCTAGAACTCGTGGTCAGTGAGACTAGGGAAGATATTATTCCCCTGTACTCCATGCTGGTCAGATCACATCTTGAGTACTGCATCCAAGTCTGAGCTCCTCAGTTTAAGAAGGATGTTGAGCTGCTTGAGAGGGTCCGGAGAAGGGTGACAAGGATGGCGAAAAGGGTTGGAGAGCAAGCCCTATGGGGAGCGACTGCGGGAGTTACAGTTGTTCAGCCTGGAGGAGAGGAGGCTCTGAGGTGACTTCATTTCTGTTTACAACTACGGGAAGGGAGGTTGAAGTTGGGAGGGTGTGACTCTCTTTACTCAGGCTGCCAGCACCAGGACAAGAAGACATGGCCTTAAGAGACACCAGGGGAGGTTTAGACTGGATGTTAGGAAGAGCTTTTTCATGGAAAGAGTGATCTCTCAAGAAAATAGTCTGTCTAGGGAGGTGATGGAGTTGCCATCCCAGGAGGTGTTTAAGAAAAAAACTGTAGGAGGAACTCAGTGACATGGTCTAGATGATGGGAGTCTTGGAATGGTGGAGCGTGGTGCCCATGGCTCCATGATTGTGGGTTCGATCTCCTGAGTGGGTGCACACTTGGGAGTTGGACTAGATGATCTTTGTGGGTCCCTTCTAACTTGTAATAACTTGTGAACCTGTGAACTCGGCATTGTTGAGGCCATAGCTGGTAACATGTGTTATATTCTGGGCCCTTCAGTGCAAGAGAAGCATGAACATGTGTGGAGGGAGAAGAGCAAAGGGCCACAAAGATCGGGAATGGACTAAATCATTTGACATATGAAGAAAAACTGAAAAAAAAAGCGACTGTTCAGCCTGGAGAAAATAAGGCTATGGGGAAATTTATCAATATACATAAGTGCTTGAAGGCATAGTGAGAAGAAGTCAGAGCCAGGCTCTTTTCAGTGCTGCCCAGTTAGAGGCCCAGACACAATGGACACTCACTGAAATACAGGAGGCTTCATACTGAACATCTGGAAACACTTTTCACTGTGAAAAAAAGTAACTGAGATCAGGATGACTGAGTACTTGGCACAGATTGCCCAGGGAGGTAGTTGAGTCTCCCTGCTTTGATATGTTAAAAAACCATTTGGACATCGCCCTGGGCAGCCTGCTCTAATGGTCCTGCTTGAGCAGTGTGGTTAGACCAGGCAATCTTCAGAGCTNTAAGTCTCTCTCCACTTCACTAGTCTCGAGCCACTCCTCCCCCAGCCGATAGTGGTGCATGGGGTTGTTATGGCCGAAGTGAAGAACCCAACACTTGATCTTGTTAAACCTCATACTGTTGGAGCCTGCCCATCTCTCCAGCCTATCAAGGTCCCTCTGGAGGGCCTTCCTACTCTCTGGCAGATCAACATTTGCACCCAGCTTGGTATCATCTGCAAACTTGCTGATGATGGTTTCAATTCCCTCATCCATATTATCATTAAAGATGTTGGACAGTACTGGGCCTAACACTGACACCTGTGGGACTCCGCTGGTGACTGGCTTCCAACCAGAACCATTCTATGATTCTGATATAGTTCATTTGTACTGCTGCAATAATACAATAATGTAATCTCTGATTCCATACAAGTTTTACTAGGGGCTACCTTGAGCATGTCTGCACAGCAAAATGCTTTCTTACAAAAATTAAGCACAGATCATCAAGACCCCAAATTTATATCTCAATATTTTAATATGATACAATACACACATAGAAAAAAATTTCAGAATGAAATTCGATACTGTTAGCTAGACAGCAGGTTGTTACTTTTAGGTGTTATTAAAAAAATAAGTAAACAGTTGGAAGACTTATCAGATCATCTGTCTGCATGTCTGTTTCTCCTTCTCTCCTTCATTTTGACTAGAGTGTCTGTACAGTCTAGCATAGTAGTCACTGGAAATTTTGCCTTTTGTCTACCAAAATATTTTATGCACATTTATTTAATGCACATTTTCATTCATTATTTCACTTAGTGTCAAGTGTCTGTTCTATTTCTATACCAGAAAAAAATAGATTGAAATATAATCCAAAGAGTAAATTAAACTNAGTCTTAATGCTTAGACGGATTCTGCGGTCCTGGTTCTCTCTCTTTGGTCCATAGGTTTTCACCATGGTCAGTCCAATTCACAAGCAGCAGCGGGATGCCTGGAAGAACATCTCTACCCCTTCTGTCGTGGGCCTGGGGACGTTCAAATCTCTCAGCCTCCCGACGCAGGGTCTGAGCTGGCACGCTACATCTTACTACTGAACTTTCTTTTCTTCTCTCCCAAGTATGTTATTTGCAGAGACGCCTGCCTTTATCTCTAGCCTTGAAGGCCATGGCAGCACGGAGAGCTCAGGCCAGAACTGAGCTGTTAACCCCCTCGCTACCAGAGCAGCAGAAAACCCCCTAAACCATAACAGAAGTAGACGTCTGTAGGTTCCAGAAAGATTCCATATAATTTCTTGAAGGCATGTAAGTGGAATTCAAAAGTTTCTTGAAATCTTGGGAAAACCTGAGGTTAGGACATGATGGTGGAATTCATACTTTTCATGATTTTAGCTCTGCTCAGCAAACAGCACAATTTAGAGATGCTCAGCTGTCAAGGACTCTCCCATCTCAGAGACCTCTCCAGATCAGTTTAAATCCATGACTCTGAGGAAGCATAGTGCATGGAAGATAAGACTAGATTAGAAAACGGACTCAGGCACAAATGTAATTATACATGTAAGGCTTAAATTTTAGGGAGTTGATCTTGTTCCTACTAAAACGCTCCCATTGATACAGTTTTGGCCTAAGAAAATTGACATAATAAGTAGCAAAGATTATGATGTTCTGTCTTTAATATTTCAATCTTTTGGGTTTAGTACTGGCCTTTATTTGGAAGAGGGTTCCAATTTCAGAAATTTCAGATAACAATGACCAGATCAATAGTTTTGTAGGACGAATGTGTGTTATTAACAGGAACCTAGAGAAAAAAATAAAATCATTGATCCATAGAGCAATTTCACAATATAGAACAATTAAAACATTTTTTGTTTTCTTTCCAAATTAATTTCAGAGAAAGAAGCACACAAGATTTGCTATATTTTTATTTTCTTTTTCCCTCTGGTCTTCTACTGGTCTCCCATGGTTAAAATAAAATACATGTATTCTATTTGAAAGGTAATAAGAATTGCAAGCACTTTTAAGCAAACTGTTTGGGAGACAAGTACTCAGTTACTGGTTACCCAATAATTTGAACAAAAATAAGCTAGCAGGTAGTGAGTAGGGTAGAGTAAGAAATATGAGATTCCTTCAAAGGAGGCAGACAATATATCTCCACATTTTGAACAGATGAATAAAGCATATACTCTCATCTTCAGATGATCCTGTTCAAAGGCTATTGAAATTTTCTCTTTCTTTTAAACCTGTCCATCTCATCTCCACAGGATATCATTTAATCCTAGTATGTATATATGTTTTCTCCATTTCTACCTGCGTGTGCTGGAATATCACACTATGCATTCTGAGACAGAAATGTGCTTTCCTTTTTGGACAATCACATCACTTATGTTAGTGACAGTGCAAAGAATGTACATCAGTATGTTGGTTGGATATTTAATTTTCTCAAAATCTATAGAATAATGAAGACAGTAGGTCCATCCAAGAGAACAATTGCTTCACGATCAGTCTGTGCATCTCCAATTAGTTGATTCCTAGAATTTAAATTGGCCCATGTTCCCGTTTTCTAAACTCAGCAAAGAGTAGCACTGGCAGGAAAGCTGCCTACCAGAAATGGGCATTTTCAAAGTCACACAGCATGAATATTTTCTTGTCAAGACCCATTACAAGAAAAAGGTAAGTGGCATTTCAAGGAAATCACAAGGGTAGGGGGGGTTTTTTGGTAATGTGGTTTGTGGTTTTTGGTTGTTTTGGGTGCTTTGTTAGGGTTTTGGTTTTTTGTTTGTGTTTTATATGTTATTTGTAACAAGCTGGAGATGAAGTACCTGCTACTGATTCTGACAATACAGAGGCATTTGTCTATTATAAGAAAGCGGAGATACAGTTGGAATAAGGATATATGAGTACTGTATTATATTTCTTACTTTCTTGTACTTCTTTTGAATTTTGTTTTAAATTATAGTTTTAAATTTTGATGCAGACATTGCATTTGTATTGCATTGCATTAGGTTAAATATGCTCTATGATGTGCTATAATTTGATGTGATGTGACCAAATTAGATTAAAATATCTCACTGTATCACGTACTCAAAGAGAAAAATTGTCCAGAATTTGCTTTTAAATATATTAAAAATTATTTATGAAAAGTTAAAAGATCTTCATATGCATCAATTTCTTTAAGCCTTTGGATGAAATAACAGCAGTGTACTATAGGGTTCAGATCTAGACATAAAAAACCTCACTGCTTTTATAAATAAACATTGATTTTCTACTTAGTTTATAGACATTCTATAGGGTATTGCATTATTTTTGCTTCAACTATTTTCTGAGTTGATAATCAGTGCTTATTTTGAGAGGACTTACTAGCTGACAAAAAATTTTGCAATACAAATTCCCAGTTGGAGTTAAAGTGGCAGTATCAACTCTTGTCTAAAGTGCTTTACATGTATGTCATATATAAATGCAGACTTTGAATGGTAATCATTCTTTCAGCTCTGGAAAACTGTGTTATGAATCTGCTGTTAAAATATTTTTTTCTCACAGACATTATTACCAAGTACAAAGATGCTTTACATACTTCTACAAGATATGTATTTTCTGTGCAACATTTTAAATAATCCATCAGTACTGTTTGAGAAGAAATATACTGAAAAAATGGGGAAAGAAATTAGTAGATGATTCTTTGCTAGCATCAAGTAGTATTGTTTCTTGATATTTCAATATTCGGGGCATTGATCATTGCAAAAATAATAGTTACTTCTCTCCTGATTTTCTAAAGACCACAATTGCAGCTGTTAATCCTTCTGCAGGCTACTTGTTGAAAACACAAAGCTTTTGCAAGATCTGCTGGAAATCAATTGTGCTTTGTAAATGCCCAATTACTCTATCTATCTATTGCTGTTGTAAACAGCCATGAGGTCACCTCTGAGTCTCCTCTTCTCCAGGCTGAACAATCCTAGTTCCCGTAGCTGCTCCCCATAGGGCTTCTCCTCCAGTCCCTTCACCATCCTTGTCATCCTTCTCTGAACCCTCTCAAGCAGCTCAGCATCCTTCTTAAACTGGGGAGACCAGAACTGCACACAGTACTCAAAATGTGGTCTGACCAGTGCTGTTTACAGGGGATGGATAACTTCCCTAGCCCGACTGACCTCACTGTTCCTAATACAGGCCAGGATGCCATTGGCCTTCTTAGCCACCTAGGCACACTGCTGGCTCATATTGAATTTTCTGTCAATCATTACTCCTAAATCCCTCTCCATTTAACCACTCTCCAGACACTCATCCCCCAGTTGATAGCGATGCATGGGATTGTTATGTCCAAAGTGAAGAACCCGGCATTTAGTCTTGTTAAATCACATACTGTTGGAGTCTGCCCATTTCTCTAGTCTG
>WEKX01005717.1:4873-23829 GCA_013390025.1 Pitta sordida | reverse complement strand
GCAAATGTGGGGGTATAACTGTAGTTGCTTTGAATTTTTTTCCATTTTTTTCCTCGTGGGATGAGCTCAGGTGTCTGGTTTTCTTTCATCGGAGGATGTTGGGGTGAGCCAGTGTGTCCCTGCTGTTCCCCCACTGCTGGGTGCTGCCTGTCAGCCTGGCCTGCAAGAGAGCTGCGGACGGCCAGGGGGTGCATTTCCCGAAGCCCTGGCTTGGCAGTCACAGACAGGGATCGGGTGGCCTCCGCAGCCCCACAGGAGCCCACACGACTGCCAGTGGGTGCTGGACCCATGCCTAGGCACATTTCCTGCCACAGCAGAACCGCGCACCCGCTGGGATCCCTGTATGGCCGGCAGTAGCCCGTGGGCATGCCATGGAGGCTGCCATGTCGTGACGTGGACTAGCATCTCTTCTGGAGTTAGCAGAAGACAGACAAGATTGGCATCTCAGAGCTGCTCCTTGTTGGGCAGTGATGGAATGACAGTGAGAGGGGGTAGAAAGGCTTTTAAAACGTTGCCACTTTCTGGGATCACACCCTTTTTTCTAAGGGACAACTCCAGTGAGGTGCTGTTCCAGGTCCAGCTGCTCCATGGAAACTCTTAATCTTTTCCAGTATTTTTGCTGACGCCTATTTCCATGGCCAAAGACCGTATTTTTATCTTGTTCCCAGCGACAAGTGGCAGACTCGGGACTCTCCCTGCTACGTGAATCCTTTTGTTGCATTTTTTATCCTTTTTGCTTGTTGGTGTTTTGATGTGGGTTGGAGTCCCATCGTGCGTTGGGGTTGTTCAGGCCATCGAGGGGCTTGGTTTGTATCATATACATATATTTCCATTTATATTTCCCCTTTTTTAATATATCTTGTTACATCTCTAACGATCTCTTGTCCAGCTGATAAATAACCCCTCCACTCTCTCAAACCGAGACATCTTGTATTCTAAGGTCCACTTAGATGTCCGTGTTTTGTTTTTTTTTCCAATGTCTCTGTGTGTGTGTGTCTTTTTTTATTCTCACACAATCAAGGCATCATCAGGTCTTTGATCCAGTCTTTTCTGGTTGGCCATTAGTCATGTTGGTTCTCCGGTAGTAAAGGAAACTTTGTTCTCTATGCAGTTTAGCAGTACAGTATCAGGGTCTGTCACATAAACATTGTTGACATCAAAGAGGCTTTCCAAAAATGTGTAATTTTGCAAAAACACAGAGTTGTATTTCACCTTTCGTATTTGAGATAGGGACAGGAAAACTGGCTAGGTTGGTTTTTAAGTTCAAGAGGAGTGACATTCCAGAAGTAAATAAAAACAATGGCAAGAAAATTTAACTTCTTGATTTTCAGCTACCTAAAATATTAGTGGTAATACAAGCAGGGCAGCTTAATTTTTAATCTGCTAGTATTCTGTTGGTGTAATTTACTATTGATACAATTTCCTACAGTTTCAGATGGAATAGTTCCCTCGAAATTGAAAAATAATCATGCCGTTCACTTCAGTAGCTGAAAGTAGTGTTTTGAACTACTTTGGTTTTAGGTAGTCTTTGAACTAAAGTACTGTTTATGTATATATTGAGAACTGTTGTCAACTTTTTAGGTTTCATTGTAGTACAGTACTTGCTTTAATTCATTTAATCCATCCAAGAGTCCATCCAATAAGAAGGAAAGGTAGCAGAGGTGTAATAAACACTGATTTAATTTTCACAGCGCAGTACGTTATAGAACTATAAAATTGTCTGATTAGCCAACTCATTAACACTGTCTTAAAGCAAATAAGTGTTTAGAGCTTGACACACTTAGTGCTGAAAACTTTCTAACAGTAAATTTAAAAAGTAATTGGTTTTGCTTAGAATAAATGTGCTGCTGTGCATCATCGAGAGCTTTGTATTAGGGCTGTTACCCAGTTATTCTATTCTAGTGCATTCTCCCTTTTACAACTCACTTGTACTTCTTTCAGAGTGGTGCCATGTAGAACCTGCAGAGCACTTGTACCGGATTGCCACCAAAATAATTTAATTGATTTAATTATTTTATAAAAGGGTTCCTTTTCACTTGTTTTAGTCTGTATTTATTGCTAGTGACTTAGGAGGCATGATGAGAGCCAATCTAAGAGTCACTGCAGTCACCTCAAGTCTCTACTTTTGTGGTAGGATTCCACTGATCCAGGCACTAAGTTAGTTGTTTATGCTCTTAAAATTTTCAATGATGATTGAAGAGAGACCTCATTGCTTGATATGAGACATCTGAAAATTCTCAGATTTTTGTATATGGACTGTTCAGTACTTTCTGAAAATTATGTGTAAGTTGGAAATTTAGAGGGTCTTGACCCTGTTTTGAGTAGCCTAAAAACAGATAAACAGTGTCTTTTTAATTTGCTAGATACTGGGAGGCTACTCCAGTCAAACTTAAGTCACTTAGCACACTAAGTGCAACATTTTGTATTATGTAGTTTGTATTAGTTCATTTAAATTTGAAAACGATGTTACAGAATTCCTGGAAGACAAATTTCCTGGCAACCAGCTTAACAAAAAATATGGCCTCTTCATAAATTTAACTTCTCTTCAAACAGAGTTTTTGTTGTTTGATGAGGAGTTTTTTGTGCTTGTTTTTGTATGTGCAGAGTTTCTTTGTTTTGTTGCTGGGTTTTTTTGGTTGGTTGAGGGTTTTATTGGGGTTTTTTTTCCCATTATTAGCTGTACAATGGTTGAATCACTTTCATGTTTCATAATGCCTTTAGAAAGTTACTGCTTTGAAAGATATCTGTCTGATAAATGTTTTCCCAGGTTAGTTTTTAAGCATTAATTGTAAATAATTGTGAAATTACAAGTTCTCATTGAATGATAGAAAGATGGAACACAATGAAATTAAAAACCTGAGAAGTTTTATGGTAAAGCTCCATTCATTTATACAGACAGGTCTCCTATACCACGGTACCGCAGGTCTTGACCCTCCTCTGTGAAGCCCTCCGTCTGCGTTGATTGGCATCTCATTAATATGCAAATTTTCCCCGCACCCTCACATGGCCCCCTGGCACTCCAGTGCTGTTTTGGTATTGCTCTGCTGTGTATTGATGTTTGTGACGGTGTTTCCCAGCGCCCATGGCCACCCCACACCGGGAAAAACCCCTTTTCCACTCAGCCAGGTACACTGGTGCAGGGAGCTGCCCGCGTTGCTGTCCCCGTGTCTCTCCGGGTGGCTAGACCTGATCACTCCATACTCGAGGTAGACGTGGTGTCTGGTCTCGTTCACCAAGTCTACCCTGAGAAAGTCTTGAACACCATGTCTGACCTGAGAGTGTGTTAATCTTTCATAAATGCACGCAGCCGCTGCGCTCCAAGCGAGGGGCGGCTCACATTGGAGTGGAGTGGCAGGGGTAGGGAGGGGCACGGCACACACTTGAGTGGACCCAAGCCGAGCCCCCGGGGGAGCGGTGCACACCTGGCTCAGCTCTGTCCGAGCCAAACTGCTGTGGCACCACAGCAGTCATATTCATGACTGCCTAATTTGAATATTCATGCGTGTCAGGTCGTGCATGCGCAGTTGCGAAGTGGGCCTCCTTAATTGCTGAAAAATCACGCCACTAAGATGTGAAGCTGCAATATGGGGGGAGTGAAATGGAAGAGGGCTGACTGTATAAGAGGAGTAAACTTGTAGTCAGCCACTCTGCATAGAAGTCAGTTAGAAAGGTATCGTTTTGCAATTTTTTTTCACGTTTGAAGACTAAAATGAACCTGAAGAGGAGTTAGTAGTATTTCTACTTTAGTTTTTTTGAAGTCATGAGCAAAATAGAGTAAATGGATTGCTTGAAGGATCACTAAATTTTAAATAATAATAACCTCTGGTTTTGAGAGAGAGAATGTCCTTTTCCACATGGATGTTCATTTCCAAATATCTGAGTAGTAGTTGTAGGATTGATACGTTCAGGAAAGGAATATAGAGAAGTTGTTGCCTTTGTCCACAAAAAAGAGCTTTTCCAGCCTTTCACAACTTCCCATATGGTAATGAAAAACATTTTCTGAGAAATTGGCAGCTTCATGCTTTATAGCTGATGCCAGCTTTTTTCATGGACCAGTTCAAGGCAGAGCAAAGGGAAAAATGCCTTGTTTTAATGCGTGAATTACTCTGACAAGCTTTCACATCGCCCCTCCTCTTATTAATATTCTTTTTGATGTGGGCTTGTAGAATAGAGGATTGGCTGTTAATCTCTGAGATCTTAAGGGCTTTTGGCAATGGCCCATAATTGATATGTTCACATGGCTGTTGTCTGACTACTGATGATTAAACAGCAGTCTTATCTCCCAGCTAAATCAGTGTTGCTCATAAATCACACTGGATGAACTGCAGTTTCATTTCTTCAAAGGTTCTGTACATATCTCTATAGTTTGATACAACTGTCAGAGCCATTTCCTGATTTTGTGACAGCATAGATTAGATTTATTTTTATGAGCAAGATATTTGAATTTCTATCAAGCCTACAAAAATGTTTCTTTTTGTTTGTCTTTGTTAGAAGCTCATTATGCAGTGGATAGAATAGTGAGGATATGCACAGTTAGGGCAGAGCATAGACTAGAAAGTGCGAGTAACTGGACAATACAGTCAGCCCTCTTCCACTTCACGCCCCCCATATTGTGGCTTCACATCTTAGCAGTGTGATTTGTCAGCGATTAAGGAGGCCCCTTTTTGCAACTGTGCATGCACGACCTGGCACACATGAATATTCAATTAGGCAGTCATGAATATGCAAATCAACATGCACAGCCACGGCGGCTCCATCGCTTCCCCCCCCCTCCCGGCACTCGTGGCTGCTCCACCGCTTCCTCCCGTTCTCAGCACTGGCTTCCCTCCTCTCTCAGCACCAGCAGTGGCTCCGCCAATTCCCCCCCCTCAGCTCAGCTTGGCTCGGCTCAGGGCGGCCAGCTCACACCACAGCTTCCTCAAGGTAGACTTGGTGTCTGAGACAAGACACGACATCTACCCTGAGTATGGAGAGACCAGGTCTACCCACCTGGAGAGACACCAGGACAGCGGCACTGGTGGCTCCCCCACACCAGTGTCCTCAGCTGAGCGGAAAAGGAGTTTTTCCTGGTGTGGGGGTGGCTGTGGGCACCGGGAAGTACCTGCACAAAATCGACACAGCAGAGCAGTGTGAGGATGTGGGGCAAGTTTACATGTTAATAAGCTGCCAATCAATGCGGAAGGAGGGCTTCACGGAGGAGGGTCAAGACCCGTGGTGCCATAGTATAGGCGACTCGACTGTATAATACATCAAAAGTTGAATACTCAGACTGTTGATTTCTTTTGCTTTATTTGAACAGAAAGAGAGCTTCATTTGCAGTGGGTGTTGATCATGCTTACACTATAAAATTAATCTATGAGAGTGTAAGAAATGGCCTTCTGAAACACAAAAATGGTGTGTGGGATTTTCTGGGTGAAATTTGGTCCTCTGGATGCTTGCAATCTTCTTTTTCAGTGAGACAGAAATAATAAGCTCCTACTGAAACTTTTCAAATACACACATTTGTCTGTGTTTGGGTTCCTAGAGACTATGCTAGTGAGGACCTCAGAGTACTAAGGCAAAATCTGTAGTGAAAAATGTCCTTGAGATAGGGACACGAAAGCAGAGATCTCAAGGTGACCTCATTCTAAGCCACTGTAAGGACAAGATTTGGCTGTCTGTTAGGTAGCTTGTAGTCAGCTAATTTGATGTTGATATTGTAGATGCTTTCACAAAAAATACGTAGGAGAACACAAATCTGGGTTTCTTGTCTCTACCAAAACTGAGTGGCAAGTAGGGAAGCAAATTTTGGAAGATCTACTCTGCTGACTCTGGTTCTTGTATTTGCCTTCATGCTGTAATACTAATCTTCAGTCTCATTGTTAAGTGTTATTGAGCACTTTGTGTCAGTACCATGACCCTTACCACCAAATGGACATGCCTTGATTTTTTCTGTTTCAGTTGCATGAACTGTCAGTTATTTGTCAACATCTTAAGCACATTCTATCTAAGCCCAGACAATTCAGAGAAATTATTTTCTTGACTGGTTGGAAAAACTCCTTTATTGATTGTGGAATACAGTGTATCTCTCTGTGCAGGATAGGCTATCTGGAGAGAATTGTAGTACTTGTTTATTTTTTATTAAGGCTTAGCCAAGCGTGCTGGCTGATTGTAGAAAAGTTTGGAAGTACGGATTGAAGACCTGCCCAGGAGAAGGTAAGATTCAGTAAGAAAAGTGTTCTAGAGATGGTTATCTCAATGAACATGATTTTCTTGGATTGAACAAGCTAATAATGGCTTTACTAGAAATGTGCAGGTGGTCATCTGGGCATCTTCCCAGGACTCTGCCAAACATTAGAGTTGACATACAGTTTTTCACAGGCACAGCCTTGGCAGAAGGATATCACTGGCAGTTGTCAAATGCTAATCTTTCTCACAATAGAATGAGTGAATGGCTTTGGGAAATCCCAAACATCTGAGCTAGAATGGGAGTTATAAGAGAGGACAAGGAAGTTTCCTTACCTTTTGTTTAGCACCACTGTGCTGCATTAGACACTACTCAAAGCTTAGACTTTTCATTTTGGTCTTCAATGTATATTAGTGCTGTCCTAAAAATAAAATAACTAACATTTTCTGGTCTATGGAAGTGCTGCAGATAGGTAACATGACATCTGAGTAGGTCTGCAGGTCAGTATGTAGGAAGAACATGTAACTGTGGAAAGGTTAGGAGTTTGCAGGACTGTGTTGGTTAACACAGTTAGTGCAAATGGCATAGAGTACAAGGGAGTTTTTTTTTCCTTGTCCTTTGTAATAGAAGTTTAGGGGTTTTTTTGCTTAATAAAAAATGTTCAGAATATTAAAATCATTCCAGATGTGAGTGATTAGGTGATTTACTGAGGAAAAAACATGTCATTTTTTGTTAATGTATCTTTTTGCTCTTTCCAGCTACTCAGTTGATCGAAGTGTAGAAGTTGTTTTTAAGAGTAGAAAATACTTGGAAACTTCAAGTATATGCTACTTGTATTACTTAGTTCAACACTATTACACGTCAGGGTTCTTGCCCATAGTACAATATTTGTAAAGTAGTAACAATAATAAACATGGTGTTTTTAAGAAATTTGGATGAAAGTTAGGCAATGATAATTTTATTTATGACCAAAATAAGTAAGTTTCTTAGTACCACTGACCTACCTGTGTTTTGAATGTAAGGCTTATAATACGTATAACTGTTCTATGATGGAAAATCTTTTCTACATCCATGTCTTGTAGTATTTCTTCCTTATTTTCTTTGCATGTCCTTCATGGCACAGACTTCATTTTTTTTATCCTCAAGAATTTGATGTAGAGCATTTGCAGAAAAAACTTGAAATAATTTCTCTTAGGCATGATGCCAAAATGTTTCTAAAGTGGCTTCTTATAGGAATTTATGTGCAAGAAGTCCTGAACTGAGATTAAATTGAGATTTTTCAGATTGAATGGAGATTCTTCATAGGGGTAATTTCTGTTACCTGGGAGAATACGGAGTAATAAGTTTAATTCTTAGAGGTGTAAATTTTTCGTAGGGCAAGGTTTGTAGCAAGAAGAGATTTAAAGATCAGTGAGATATCTAGAAATGCAGACACGCTGCTAAGCACACAGTCATTTTTTCATGTCACATTCTCCCACGTTTGTTTTCTCCCAAAGTAGTTTTATTGATTTCATTAGAATGACTTCTGATTTATGGTGCTGTGTATGAGATCACAGTGAGGTCTTCTGGGGTCACTGTTACTTTAGAAAATTAAGGTAGAGGCAAGCATACTTTATGTAAAAATAAGCTAGTCTTCCTTTCACCTTAAAGCAATTTATAATACACAAAACTTCCATATAGGGCTGAATTCCACTATTTCCTGTTTTTCTTTTCAGACATAGTGATTCTGTGAAGTATTAATTCATAACTCTAGAGATCTTATGGATGTAATTTTCAAGCCTGGATGTTTCTTATTCCTTTCCGTTTTTATGTTGGTGTGTTTTTTAAAGGAAGGATTTAGTTTGGCAAAGGGTCAGGCTTTGTTTTTTATGTAGATTCCATAATAGGATTCAGGTCTTTTTTTCACATTCTTTCTGCTAGTGCAGATGTTCCCACTGGGAATGCTTACAGTGTATTTTTTTCCTCAATTTTAAAAACAGTGCTTTCTGGGAAGAACTTATACTTACCCTTAAACCTGCCTTTGTCCAGGCTGTGTAGATACATTAAATGGGTTTGGGGATGTACATTTCAAAATCACCTGGTGGATGACACTACTGTAGTGTATTATCCCATTTGGTCTTAGATTGGTAGACTATGTCAACTTTGAGATGTATCTTCAAAGATATATATTCATTAAATCAGGAAGGTGACTTTTGATAAGCAGAACTTGATTCCAGTGCCTGAACAACTGAAGGAGAACCTTGTGTATTAGAAAGTTTTGCCTATTTATAATTAGAATGATATTTCCTTTCTCTTCCATGTGCTCTTCTTCATAATGGCTAAAGTTACGCAGCCACCAAAACAGATTTTTTGGGGGGGGTTTGGGTTTTTTTGGTAAATGTTCATGTAAAGGAATGCTCCGTGGAGCAGTATCTACATTAATTTGCAGGCAGCCTTAATTTCTGTGAGCTTCCTTCTACTAAGCATCATGGCTCTCTGATACAGTACATCGGATTACAGAATCCGAGAATATTCTGAGTTGGACGGGACCCACAAGGATCATCGAGTCCAACTCTTAAATGGAACCACTGCCTCCCTGGTGGGAATTGAACCCACAGTCTCCCTCATGAGAGGCAGGGACTCTCACCACTATACTAAAGTAGATTTTAAAGTCAAACACTTGGCAGTGGAAAACTTCCATGAATAACACTGCAGTTTTGTAGCCTTTGTTGCCAGTCAGCTCTCAAATGCTCTTGGAATTAGGTGAAGAAAATATTGCTTGAACATTTCTGTCTTTTTGTATTCACACACACAGAATCACACACAGAATATTATGAGTTGGAAGGGACCCACAAGGATCATCTAGTCCAACTCACCATCTAACACCCGTACAGAGACCGAGAGCACATCCCAGAGCGTAACACCAACCTAGATCCCTCACAGTCTAGCAGGCCACTCCGAGCCGGAAGGGGCCCAGGATCATCCAGCCCTACACCCCCCAGCTAGACCATGTCACTAAGCTCCTCGTCCAGTCTTCTCTTAAACACTTCCAGGGACGGCGACTCCACCACCTCCCTGGGCAGCCCATTCCAATATGCAATTACTCTCTCTGTGAAAAACCTCTTCCTAACGTTAAGATTGAACCTCCCCTGGCGTAGCTTGAGGCTGTGCCCTCTTGTTCTGGTGTCGTCAGCCTGGAAGAAGAGGTCTACACCCATCTGGCTGCAACCTCCCCGCAGGTAGTTGTAAACAGCAATGAGGTCACCTCTGAGCCTCCTCTTCTCCAGACTGAACAGTCCCAGTTCCTGTAGTCGCTCCTCATAGGGCCTGCCCTCCAGTCCCTTCACCATCCTCGTTGCCCTTCTCTGCACCCTCTCAAGCAGCTCAACATCCCTCTTAAACTGGGGAGCCCAGAACTGCACACAGTACTCAAGATGAGGTCTGACCAGCGCCGTGTACAGGGGAAGGATAACCTCCCTGGACCGACTGACCACACTGTTCCTGATGCAGGCCAGGATGCCATTGGCCTTCTTAGCCACCTGGGCACACTGCTGGCTCATATTGAGTTTCCTATCGATCAGTACACCTAAGTCTCTCTCCACTTCACTAGTCTCGAGCCACTCCTCCCCCAGCCGATAGCGGTGCATGGGGTTGTTGTGGCCGAAGTGAAGAACCCGGCACTTATTCCTTTGACTGTGTGTATAAAGAGAGCATTTATCTAAATAACCTTCCTCAGATACAGATTTTCAATCTCATATCGGAGTCTCTTGTGTGATAAACAGCAAGGCTACTGCTCAACATGCACCAACACCTGGGAATAATAGCGAAAAAATAACAATGAGAAACTGCAGAGCATCTGTTCTTGACATTAACTTTCCTCAGTTTGACAGACTGCCACGACCAGATGTTAGTCTTATAGGCCTTTTTTTTTCTGCTGGATATAGAGGCCTTCCTGCCTCTCTTTGCCTTTTATAGCCTACATCAGTACCCTTTTGAGAATTCCTGAAAAAAATTGTGTCACCACAGTGATCACTAGGAACCACCGCTTTGCTGTGCTGGTGTAATGATTATCAAACAAGGTAGGATAATTTTAAAACATGGAAAACTGGAATAATATTTTGCCTTAGCATATTTTTTTCTTGTGGCTAAGGTTTTATTTATGCAATGAACGTGCACTTCAGCAACACTAAATGTCCACTTAATTCTCAACCAAAGGTTTTGTGCTTAGTGTAGAGAAACAGGCCCTTTTAGTTCAAGAGACACTATTTGGATGAATGTTTCTAGTGGGAAACATGAACATTTATTAGTGGAACCGAGTACAAATATTTGTAATAAAGAACTTAATAGGGTACACTTTCAGATCCGTGCTTCCTTTACTTCCCCTTCACTGTTTATGACACTTGGGAAATAGAAAACATATCTGATAATTTAGTCTACATTTATTTAAAACAGTGGCTGGCTTAGTATGACAGCAGTAAACATTTTGGTTTCTTTTTCCTCTGTTTTTTTTTTTTGTATGAGTATGTCTTATGGAAGATTGATGTTGTATGTGTAGTAGGAGGTTTTGCACAGCTTTATGAAACACCATGTAAACCATTAAATAAGCCATTCAGCAACAGTTCTTAGTTTTATAAAGGGGTTTTAGCTTTTCTTAAGTGCTAGGGTCCATTACCTGCCAGTTACTGATCTTGTTCTCTTCTGGTTGGAAGTAAGGTGTGTTAAGAACTCCTCTAAATTATGCCTGGAGTGCTCACTGACCCTATTCCTCTGACAGAGCAGCACCATTACACAGCCACTGCCAGGGAGAAGGGCTCTGTGCCATCCAACCATGTACTTCCTCTTGCCATCAGACCAGCCAGAATCTGTGTAGCATGGAATCAGTGTCTCCCCATGCTAGGCATACACAGTTATGGTTTTCTGTGATGCACACTATTAGATATTGCAAGTAACAGCTGCTCGTGCAAGTCAGTTCACATTTGACTTGCCTATGTGCATTCAAATCTGTGCTGCAAAGCATTCTGCCTGTGCTTTAACTATGCAGCTCTGTTGACATAAGGAGAAGAATAAAGATACCATTGCTTGACTGCATTGTTCCTATGCCGTAAGAGCTCTGCTTTAAGCAGTAGTGTTTTGATGGTATTACTTAGTAGGCTTTTACTCCTAAGGGATGCTTTTAGTGTTCACATTTTGTTTTGAGTTTGGTGTTGTGGATTTTTTTCCGTCTTTTCTTTTTGTTTTTAGTTTGTTTTACCTCTAACCGTCTATTTAGTGCTCAATTAAAATCAACCCCTCTAAATGAAGAATAATTTGGGGAAAATCGTGGTTATGGATCCCTTGTCTCTCCTCCCCAGTTCTAGTGTAATTGAGATCAGAATCCAGGCTGGCCATACAAAGATCATACAAAATATTTTTGTGAAGTTATTAGCACACTTGAAGCTTGCTTGCAAAATTAAAAACCTTGGCTCTCAGTTTGTGTGTATAAATAATGCTCAAAGCAGAAGTATTGTTACAAAGGCCACATAGTTGATAGCAATTTTTACAATTTTATTCAAGTTCTATTATTTTGATTTCCATTTTAATTTCTCTCTGTAAAAGGTGTCCATGTGATGAAGTGAAGTGATCTGTGGTACAAAAATTGTGTAATACAAAGGTGATAAGCTTCAGTCGTTCCTTCTCTTTGTATTCCCATTTTGCTTGACAAGAAAGCAAATTAACTATGATCTACGTTAAGATACATTAAAATGAAACTTAGATGATATGGAGTGAGTCATTATGTCTTTTCTGTTGAGTCCTCTTGTGAAGTGGAAATTAAAAACAGCATAAACTCGAAGACATTTGATCATCTATTTGAATGCAGCTGGAAAGCAGCCATTTAAAAAAGTCATTAGGTTGGAGTGATTTCTTTGTGTGATATCTATAATCCAGTGGGGCAAATAAATGTGAGTTATAGGTGATTTAGCTATTTGAATGGGCACACTTATATACTCATCTAGCTATCTTTTATGTGACAAAGGACCTTGTGGCCTTAGTATAACACTGCAAACCTTCAGGCCAAATCTTTATACAGAAAATCTCCTGCTAAGAATATTGGAAATATGGGAAAGCTGACTTCTTCAGTTCATATACAGGTAGTGTCTCTGTGAATTGGCTGTGTACAGACTGATTGTCTGGCAAGTTGTATTCTTCGAAGCATGCATTTTGGAAACCCAGAGAAATTAGATGGTTTGGATAGAGTCCTATAAAACCCCTCATCTGTTATTTCAAGTAGAAAGATGTAAATGTTGTCTGTAAGCTGTTAAGTGGGTGATCCTAATGTATTTTAAATGACTAGAAGACAAGAGATTACATTTGCTGCCATATGGATATTATAATTGTTCCAACTGCTAATTTCCCTATGATGTACACAAAAGAATGGCATTTATGTCTTTGTACTGTCTTTATAAATGTTTTTCTTCAAACAGAAAATGAAGTTTCCCGTTTGCAAAATCAATTTCCATCCACGAATCAGTCTCTGTCAGGACTGAGAAAAAAGCAACCTTAATCCTTGTTTTAAAAATTTATTATTATTTTGTTCTAGCACTCAATACAACCATAGGGAGTAGTCTAGTAGAAACTTAGCAGGTTGCCTTGTTAGTATAGGTATTTTTGTACTTAATTTTTCATGGGCAGCATTTGGGCTCATGTCAAAAATATTAAACTCATAAGACTGAAACTACTCATGATAGAACAAATCCCTGGCTACAGATACGCAGTCTCAGCAAACTGGGCGTTCTATTACATTTTTTCCCCCCCCAAACTCTCACAGCACCATTACAGTAAGCTTGTCTGTTGTTTTCAGGTTGATCCCCTGTTTACAGTGCCTGCACCTCCACCTCCGGTTTCCAGCAGTATCACACCTCAGATTCTGCCTTCCTACTTTTCCCCATCTTCATCCAATATTGCAGCACCAGTCGAGCAGCTTTTGGTACGGACTCGTTCAGTGGGTGTAAATACTTGCGAGATTGGAGTAGTAACAGAACCTGAATGCCTTGGACCCTGTGAACCTGGGACCAGCGTGAACTTGGAAGGAATTGTGTGGCATGAAACTGAAGAAGGTAAATTGTTTTTTCCATTAGGTTTCTCTGTGGGGTATATTAGCCAGGAGGAGACTTTGCTGTATCTGCCTTGGTGTTTACTAAAGGCTTACTGATCTGTTGTGAGACCATTATTTATAATGGCAGTCACAATTTTGTGACTCAGATAGTGAGGGGTTTTTTTTAAAAAAAACAAATGGCAGGGTGGAAGTTGGACTAGATGATCCTGTGGGTCCCTTCCAACTCAGAATAACCTGTGTGAACCTGTGTTTATTATTTAAAGCAGCTGTGTTTTCCAAATGACCTACCATGTAACCCAAGCTAAGAACAGAATTGTTTCCTCTTGCTGTATTAAGAAAAGCGTATGAAGAAATTGCTAATAGAGTAGCATAAATGTGCTATTTAAATGTACATCAAGAGAGGTATATATGTGATGGGAGTGGATATATGAATATTTTAGATGAAAACTTAGAAAATTTGGTATTTTGGAGTTCAGACACTGTGATAAGAAATACCACCCTTACATAACAATAAATACCCCAGAGGCCACACAGAAATTCAAGTTGGTGTGATTATTGTTTGCATTTTGCGTATTTGAAGTATAACAATTTAAGAGGGAAGTATTCTTTCTTGAAGAAAAATGTCCCATCTGGTGAAGAAGTGCTGTTTAAACCAGAGTGATTTTTTTAATATCCTTTGAAGGCATTTGCACAAGTAGAAGTGCTGGAGAGCTTTGGGGAATCTAGGCATTGGTTTGCTGTGATTTAGAACAAAGTAAGTAGGAGGAAGATTATGCTGTGGTATGCAGATTTTTCCATTTTGGTTTTCAAAAGCTCATTATTAAAATACTGGCTTTCTCCTGCTAAAAATACGGCATCTGTACACTCATCTTCTGCAGTTTTTGATTTAATGATAGCAGATATCTCCATTTATACTTATCTGAAAGTATTCCTGTGATTGTTCTTATGTTTCTTTCAAGGATTATTTAATGTTTAGTGATCTACCTTCATCAACAGTGAGAGCAAGATTATTTACAAAATGATATAATGACAGAATACAGCAGTACATTACTTCATGATTGATAAATCCTGACATTCTTCAGACCATATGCACAATGGCATTAGGTCTTTCGCAGTGATGTATAAGATCTCACCAAAGTGCTCTACACTGTCCTCTCAAAAATCAATGAAATCAGATTTACTTGCTTTTATATACTTTCATCCATCCATCTTTCTCTCTGTGTATGTCTACAGCAGATTCATAAGGTAAAGTGATCCTTTTAGGTTGTTTTTGAAGCACAGTATAAATTCTGTTTTAAAATATCCCTGAAGAGATGACTGCCCTTAGCAACTCCAAGCTTCCTTGGCTGCCCTGTATTAACCATAGTTGTGTGGGCGTTAACTGTGTTGACATGAAAGAGCAATAGCTGTTAATAGTGTTATTCTTGCTGAATAAACTAAACTTCTGACCCCCACTGAATTCAAGAAACCTTCCATGTTAGGGGTTTGGCGCTAGAAATGAATTATTAAAGAAGCATTCATTCTGGTCAGGATAACATTCCATTTACGAGTATTGGAGTGCTCTACAGGTTTAAAATACTCCTGTTAGTTAATAGAAACTAACTCCCTTAGTCTTCTTCTGGTTTGTCTTAAACAATTTTCTGGAACAAGTCAGTTCAATAATCAACTCAGTTCATTTGAGTGAAATGGTTCTGAATGTGCCTCTTTTCATAGGTTTACAAATACTGTTTAGCAGCACTGCGACTATTACTGACTACAAATATAGATAAAATGGGATTCTGCTATACTCTAGAAATATAGCTAGAAAGTAGATTGAGACTGAAGATAATTGATATGATTTAGTATTGTGTGGTTTGTACTGTGTTCTTTGACTGTTTCAGACCCTTCTGACTGTAGAATAACACAAATTCTACTGTTTTTTCCCAGTGCTCACAATCAACACTCTATTATTAAAAATGAATTGCTAATGATAATTTTTGCATTTTAATTAAGTATTGCTATTTGGGGCACCATATATGTATATATTTAGTTGTTCCGACATCTAATGAAAGTACTATATAGCAGCTTGCGTAAAGCCATTTCTGCCAAATTCTAGGAAACAGGGTACATATGAGTCTACTATTTATCTTTAATAGAAGAAAGATTATCAGATACTTTTTTTCTCCAGTTATGATTTTGACTTTCAGGCAGAACATGATCTTTCCTAAAGTAGTGTAAGTCCTTATTTCTCTTACTGTCTTTGTAAAGACACGCATCTAAAACTGTCGTGAGTTTTGTAACAACCAATTGACATACAAGTTTATTTTTTGGTGCTAATATGTTTCTGTAGTATTCACTCCCTTTACTGCATTCCAGAATTGGTAAGATCACACATGCAAACTGACATTTCTCTAGGTGCCTGTATATCCAGTAGCTTTTTAACATAAAAGCATTCTGAAAAGCTAAGGTATGAAAGTTTCTAACCTCTGCTTGTGTTTTGGGATATTTGGTTTAGCTACTCTGAAAATGAGTTGTGAGGTGATAGATATAGGCTTTTAAGATGCCCACGTACTCTATGGCATATGAGAACTATGAGCCAAATGTGCTGCTGATCTGTCTTCATTCCCACCAGGGGGGCAATGGTGCCGTTTAAGAGTTGGACTCGATGATCCTTGTGGGTCCCTTCCAACTCAGAATATTCTGTGATTCTTTGAAATGTGACCCAGCATGAAAGGAGTCAAGAGAGTGTGTGAGTGGTGAAACGCAAATATGGAAAGGGTGTGGTGAATCACAGTTATTACAGCAAGAATAGTAGAGTGAATGGAGAAAGATAAAATCAAATAATTTATGTAGAACTCATTATTAGCATAAATGTAATATATGATATAGAAGAGAGGGCATATGCTGAGAACTTAAGCTATGAAGGTATCTGAAATAACCAGTTTTCTTTAAGGTATGTTAAACAAGTTTAAACATTCTGTTGCATTTGTACTTCAAGGTAAAAAAGGATGATATTTGGGGTTAATAGTCATATTTTTAAGATAACTGCTCCAAGAAGGGGCAGGGGAAGAAAGCAACATTAAATTTCAGACAAAACTGTGGAAGATCAGAAAGAACAATGTTACTACAGCTCTTTTAATTTACTCCACACTGGTCTATTTAGTTGACTTGGTTTAATAAATAAATTTAATTTAAAAAATGCTTTTTTTTTCAAGAGGGAGATGACATCTGAAGTCTGTGACATTTAGTTACAGGGGTTGGTAACTAACCATAGCTGGTTGTTCATACAATTGACTGAGGCTGGTGGTTATTGCATAGGTATTTCTCAATTACCCTTCTTAGTTGTGTAGTGTTTAATTTCTACCTGTGTGTGCTGTAGGCATTGTCATCTGCATAACAACCTTGTTTGGATATCCCTTGAAAATGTGTCTAAAGTGAAGTTAATGGCTGTAAAAAGGAGTATTGAAGGAACTAGCTGAGGCTACCCTGTATGACAGGAACAAAAAATTATTATGGGCAAGTCAACCTGAAACTGGCAGCTGATGTTTGACACCAGAAACTACCATGCAGTAAAAATCCTTCACAAAAAGCAGCTTGGTAGTGTTAACTGGAGTGTATATTTTGGTTGTATTGGTTATTCTGGTGCTCTGGTGTTATGGTTTAGGGGGTTTTCTGCTGTTCTGGCAGCGAGGGGGTTAACAGCTCAGTTCTTGCCTGGGCTCTCTCCGTGCTGCCAGGGCCTTCAAGGTTATAGAGATAAAGGCGTCTCTGCGAATAACATACTTGGGAGAGAAGAAAAAAAAGTTCAGTAGTANAGGTTGCCTTCTAAATGATGCTTCCCTTGCAGTTCTGATCTTGTTAGTTAGAAAATAAACCCTTTATGTTCTTTACTTATAGTTTTGCCTTGTTTTTGCCTGTAACCAGGTTTATTCTCCAGTTTCTCTCCTTCAGGAGAAGTTGGGGTGGGTCTCTGGCATCCAGCCAGGGTCAAACCAGGACATCTGGGAAACAGCTATTGTTATACTGAAAAAAAGGTTTATCTAGAATCAGGTGCTTGATCAATCATGTAATTAGCTTTTAGGAAAACAGTTTAAAGACAGCATCAGTTGTTTCTTACTGCCTGGGGGAAATAAAAATGGCCCAGGAAAAAAAAAAAAAAAGAAAAACCACAGACCAACTTAGTAAATTGCTTAGAGCCCGCTTTTTTGTTTAGCTTCTCATATGGATTTGCTCTGGGTCATGTACTGTTATTAGTTCTCCATCTAGGAGTAGAGTCTGCCTTTAGAAGTGGGAAGCACTAGTTCTGATGATGTCTTGCTTTCTTGAAAAATGCGTGGGAGACAACCATCCATCACCTTGCTGCCTTTGTGTGAAGAACAACCTGCCTGCCTACCTGTGACCTTAGAGTTCTCACATTACTGCTCTGACATTCTTCCTCTTTGTGCAGTTTAGTACAACCTGCTTCTGTTGTTCAGTAACAAATAATGGGGAAATGAATTCTGTTTTTTTAAACAGTCAACTTATCAGGGTTAACTTGTTGTCTTTTATGAAAAATCTCAAGAATTTGAGACTGTTTGCCAAATATGAGAAACAGGACTGTGCTGGATCTCAGAAATCTAATGGGATCATCGCCAGGGTACTCCAAATTTATCAAATCACAGCATCAGTTCTGACACTATTTTCCAGAAATTTTCAGTAGGAAGGTGAATGCTTAGGTGACAAAGAGGCATGCTGATACTTGTATGTGGATTTCCCAGCCTGCCACTTCTGAAACTAATATGCATGTATGTTTTGAAAACATATCTGTTGCACAGAACTGATCTGAATTTCTTCGTGCCTTACTATCTGATCTTAATTTTGTTTAAAAGGACAATCTATTTTAAATGTCTTTGCTTAAATATGTGTTTGTACATGTGTTTATAAGTAAGGGTATGTAAGTGTAAATAGAAATAGAATTAGAAGAATGAAAAGTAGTCTGATCACCTGTTACTCCCGATAGCACTTTTTCTGGTTTAACAACCACATTTTCTTACTTTCATAAATACAAGGGCAAGATGAACAGTGAAACTTGTAATGTTGAAAGCCATCTGAAATATGTAAGGAAACAGATGTAGAACTTTTATGAAAGAATGTTACAGCAAATAATAGAAATTCAAAGAAACATGATTAAATCACACTGTTTTCTTGAGCTCAAGCCAGGTTTATTGAGAGAGGCAATATCCTTTATTAAACCAAGTGATACAGTTGTGGAAAACAAGTATGCTTTCAGAAGGGGTGTACTTATATTGTGTCCTTTCTGTGTGACGTAGACCATTGACTTGCTGGGTACAGTAAATAGTGGTTTGGTATTTTTAACTACCATTTTTAGTTCAGAATGGAAATTCAGTGGGTATATCACAGTATCACAGTACCACAGTATCACAGTATAGATGAGGCTGGAAAGGACCTTGAAGATCATCTAGTCCAACTAAACCTAGCATCTACATCTAGATCATATCACTCAACACCTCATCCAGCCTACCCTTAAACACCTCCAGGGCTGGCGAGTCAACCACCTCAGTGGGCAACCCATTCCAAATACGGATCACTCTTTCAGTAAAAACCCTTTTCCTCGTATCAACTCTGAACTTTCCCTGCTGAAGCTTAAGACTATGAACTCTCATCCTGTCTCCAGTGGCCAGGAAGAGAAGACCAGCCCCCGCCTGACTACAACCTCCTTTTAGATAGTTATAGACAGCT
>WEKX01005715.1:33336-49769 GCA_013390025.1 Pitta sordida | reverse complement strand
ATTCAGTGATTCTGTGATTTTATTGGTATCATTTATTAGTCATTTTTGCAATCCTTTCAGTACAAGAAGCTTCACTACTATCCTTTTGGTCAGCTTTTTTTTTAACAATAATCTCTAAAACATTCTTATACGAAATTATCCTGCATTTTTGAGATACAGTTATACTTCCCTGCATTGCGAGCCCTCCATTGCGACCTCCCTGGTTTGCGAGAAATTTTACCCACAAATCTGCCTCAGTGGTTTGCAGAGCTTCCCAGCCGAAGCATGTGCAGTGCCTCTGCTTTGCCAAGGAGCAGCGCCAGTGCTTCCTGTGGGGCTGGACTGGCACATGGTGCCTCTCACCCTGTGGCATTTATGGTCCCATGGCACTGTGCCCCAGCCCCTGCCCTGCTCCTGTGTGTCTCCATGCCTTACAGTGGAAGGCCTAGTATGCCCCAGGCAGCCACTGAGACCCAGCGCAGCACCGCCACAAGTCACGCTGTCCCCTGTTACTCTAAGTCCAGCCAGGGGACTGACCCCCACCGGGCGCGTGTTACTATATCCATGGTGGGAAAGGTAATGCAGTCTGTGCCCAGGGACTGAGTGCCCAGCACACCTGGTGATGACATAGCCCCAGGGAAAGTGCTAGACAGGCCGTGGACCTGGTGGGGCAAGCACTGTGTGCTGGGACAGGGCAGCGGTGGGATATGCCCACAAGTTAAGGTTTCCCAGGCTCCAAGAGCACCAACTTGAACCCAGGGACAACCCTTCCCTGCCCCTGCCCCAGAGCTTCCCCACTGCGGGGGCAGTGCAAGCATGAGCAGTGGCAGCAGCCCGGTGGCGGCTGCAGAAGTGGTAGTGTGGCCAAAGAAAAGCCCAGGGATTCTCAGGGGGGTCTCCCCAGGCAGGGAGGGTTCAGAAATGGTTCCCTTTGCTCCCCTGTGCTGTGAGAACCTGTGGAGAGGAGCAGAAAATGCTCCCCAGTGCTCCTAATTGGCTGGGGATGGAGCTATGGGCATGGCCTGTATGCGTGATTGCGAATTAGACAGTTCGCGAGACCCTGGCAAGACCCCTTCCTCACAAATTTGGAGGTATGACTGTAATTACTGCTTAGACTGATTTATATCTAACATAATGTTACATGTCATATCCTTAAAGCTTTTAGAACAAATATGTTCTATGTTTAGAACAGATATTCTCAATATGTGAATTTTCAGCTTTATTTGTAGGACCTGTGCTTGTAAAAGACATAAATATGTTGAGTATCTCATTTAAGTGCATAAGGACAATATTAATAAACAAAGAAATCCCCAAATACATTTATTAAATACTCAAAACTTCTCATTGGAAGTATAATCCAATAAATACTAAGATGAAATGAATCCTGCATTTAACTCCTTTTTACTTTCTGAAAGGATTTGAATTTTGATTCTCTACAGAGATACATTACTTACTTATACTTCTTATTGTCATAACATTGCATGTGGATCAGAGCAACAAATCTGTAGAGTTTATTGACCTTTGTGGATCATTTTATCAAAATATTTCCTCCCTTCAACAGGCAGTCCAAGTCTGATTACAAGTGTCCAGGAAGAGGGAGGCTGCTGGAAAGAGACAACAAAAGTCTGCATTCCCTGAGTGCCTAATATTCATAGGAAGTACCTTCAAGGATGTAATCTGATAAATTATATCCAGGGATTCATCTTTTGCCTGTTTAAGATAAATTATGTTTTCAACCTATGTCAATACAAAGACACTGAGTATATCCAAAATATTAACAGTTCCCCACAAACAATTTAAAGAGCATGTGAGTGTAAGCGATTGAATAACAGAATGCCTGGGCATTAATGAGACTTTTCACCAAGTGGGAGGAATAACTCCTCCAAGAATAAAAAAGCTGGTATATCCAGCACCTATCAATGCATGTGGCTTTTGTGTTGGTGTAGATTTGTTGTTTTATTGTATCCAATTCCACCTTACTGGGTTGCATTATTTAACAGATTTCTTCTAGACATATAGTTCTATAGTGCTTTGACTGTCCAAGGCTCTTCCAAAGTAGTTTTAACTTCTCATCCTACTTTTTGGAGCTGAAAGCTCTAGATGTGGTTATCTAGACCTGTTTGTCAGTGAATTAAGCGACAATATCAAGACCAGAGTTTACACTATTAGAATTAGGAGTGCCCTCTCTCTGACACCTATCATGTTTAATTCACTAGTCACAAATTTTCATGATATGTCAGATGTTTCTGTTATCCCATTGTAAAAAGTAAACTGCAAGAAAACAAATTAGACTTTCTCAGGAGGTTCATACCCCTTTTCTGAGCAGCGACATTATATACAGATTTTTGCTTCCTATAACAGCTTCCTATACTGCAAGCAGCTACAGTTTATAGTGTGTGCAACACCATGACTCATGGTGTACTTACTTCAACGCAGTAACTTGGAGACAAACCTGGGTTCCTCATCTCTATATATCTCACTATAGCAAAAAACAGACCCTTCATTCCCAAGTAATAAAAGACAAAGTGAGAGCAGTGACCTGGATTAACAGAGGTTGTTATCAGTTGCAGCAATTACTATAGGATGCAATGATGGAAAGTATAGTGTCACAGTGTCACAGTCACAGTGTCACTGATGTCTTGCACAGTGTCACTGCACAGAGGTTCCAGAGGAGGATACAAGTTCATAGGAGAGATTAAATTGTCAGAGATCTGAGTATGAGGGAGTGAACAGGTTCCCTCTCTGAAGGAGTTTCACCTGACTGTGGCACTCAGGTAATACCCTGGGAAGAGTTCTGGGAATGTGGCACATTGAAGGTTTGCACAAAAGCCAGCCAGCTGCATACAAAATAACTAAATAGAGGCTCTGCTTTTTAAAAACTCTGGCCCAGGTATTGTCAGGATTATCTTATCTCAATAACTAATATCATTAATGGGAAGAGTATATGCCTGTACTGCACCTCTGTGGAAAATGCTAGTTTTGTATTCATGAGGATTTTTGGTTCACACTTCAAGAATAAACATAACCTCAGAGTGGGAAAGATACTGCAGCTATAATTCATTCATGATAATAAAATACATAATAAAATGGGAGCCTATAATAAAAGAGGAGTATTTCAACTCCAAGAATGTGAGGTAAACAATTAGGGACTTGCTGCTCTTTGCTATTGCTTAGTGGTGAGTGACCATTGCAGTGCATGACATGGGATTACCAGACTCTGATGCAAATTTCTGTGCTAGCATACAAGGATCTCTGTCTTAATTTAAAGCAACTATCTGAAAATAAAATCTGTAAGAATTAGTTGTGAAATCTAACAAAGGCCCAAGCTTAATTGAACAGTACTTACCAAGGGATGCGGAAACAGTCCAGCACACATTTAAGAGATTTACACCTAAGAAGCAAGGACATTGAGCTCTTTATCCTAGAATGATATTATGCAGCTGTGGTGTCTGAAAAGTAGGAACTCTTCATGTCTAACAAAAAGACATATTTATTTCTCCTTCTAACTCTTCTCTCAGCCTAAATTTCTTACCCAATTTCTCTTCAGTTCTTTCCCAATGCTGACTCACAGGTTCACAGGTTCTTCTGAGTTATCTAGTCTAAGTCCCACATGAAANCATCTCCCAGCCAATAGCAATGCATGGGGTTGCTATGTCCAAAGTGAAGAACCTAGCACTTAGACTTATTAAATCTCATATTAGTGGAATCTGCCCATTTCTCTAGCCTATCAAGATCCCTCTGAAGGGTCCTTCTGCCCTCTGGCAGTGCAACATTTGCTCCCAGCTTGGTATCATCTGCAAACTTGCTAATGGTGGACTCAATTCCCTCATTCATATCATCAGTAAATATATTGAACAGTGCCAGGCCAAGCACTGATCCCTGTAGGACTCCACCGGTGACTAGCTTCCAGCCAGATGTGGCACTGTTTACCAACACTCTCAGAGCTCGTCCATCCAACCAATTCCTAACCCAACATAAAATGCTCCTATCCAATCCACGCTCCAAGAGTTTCTCCAGAAGCTTACCACGGGAAACTGTGTCAAAGGCTTTGCTAAGATCCAAGTACACAACATCCACGGCCTTTCCATTGTCAACCAGGCAAGTCACCACTTCACAAAAGGAGATCAGGATGATCAGGCAAGACCTACCTCTCCTAAGTCCGTGCTAGCTGGGTCTAATGTTGTGGTTATTTTACAGCTGCTGCGTCATAGTACACAGGGTTATCTGTTCCATGACTTTGCCCAGGACTGAGGTCAGGCTGACAGGTCTATAATTACCTGGATCATCTTTCCAGCCCTTCTTGTGGATGGGTATCACATTAGCCAATTTCCAGTCTTGTGGTACATCACCAGTAAGCCAGGACTGTTGGTAAATGATGGAGAGTGGCTTAGTGAGCTCATCTGCTAGTTCTTTCATCACCCTCGGATGGATCCCATCTGGTGCCATGGACTTGTGGGGATCCAAGCCTCAGGTCACTAGAGAACAAACATGCAAAATCCCTCATACTCTAATTAAAAACAGCTTATCTTATATTTCTCTGGGGACACCTTCTCCCCCCTTCCAGGAAACTTGATGGTCTCTATTTTGAGAGACTAAACTCAAACAGGACAAATTAGGTTCTGCATCTTTTTTCCTCTTTCTTCTCTATGGTAATTAAAACTGACAGACAGAAATAATGCTCAGGTTGACTTATCTTTATTAGGGTCAGCTAATTAAACTCTGATATTTTGAAAGTGCCACTCACTTTCTTATCAGAGGAAGAAATTTTGTAAAATTACTTCATGACTCAAAACTTCTAATAACAATGATTAAAAATCTTGCACATTTAGGACCCTGAGTCCTGCTGACAAGGAATGAGTCTCTAGCTGCTAAGTCACCTAGCTATTTTGAAAAAGCCAGCCTGAGTGCAGTCACATTTGTGGCCATTAAAAGATAGGAGAGCACACAGGATGTTCTAATTGCAAGTCTCCTCAGTAGAAAGGAAATGGACTTCCCGTGCCCACTGACAGGAGAGATGTATAATATCTAACCAAATCCTACTTGGTCCCCATAGAGATCCTCCCCTCTTCTATCAGACCTGAACACCTGCTTTTGAGCAGCTCTTCATGACAACAAGCAGTGCCCCAGCAGAAGTGACTAAACACCATGCTCAGACTAATTTAGAAATTGGGAGAGTAAATTTACATTCAAAAAACTGCAGAAAAGCATTTTTCATGTCTTATCAGAACTATGCTGCGTTTAGTGAAAATATTCAGAGCAAACCTTTTCCCCAGCAGATGCAGAGGCACAGCTCCACTGAAGTTAATGGAGCTGGACTGATTGGCACTGGTGGAGAAGCTAGCTCAGGATTTGACTGTTTTAATACTAAATAGCCTTCATTTGAACTTTAATTTCAGTACACTGTACCCTCCCTCAGGCATTCATTTGATATCCTGCATGACTAATTTGTACTAAACATAAAATATGCATGTTTGATGTTGTCTGTAGGACTAAAATATTCAACCTACCCATGCATGTTAAAGTCAGTTTCCCCTGTACACTTCGAAGCCATAAGAATGTGCTATAATAGGCATATCTGTTCATCTGGGAATGCACCTGAAAATTTAGAAAAACATTTTCAGCTGCTTACTGAGTCTTTAATTGCAGGCCTTGATGTGTTTACTCCCCATATAGTTGCACAACAACTAAAAGATCTATTTGTACACCTACAAATTCTAGATTTTAGCACATTCTTACTTTAATAAGAACTCAAATCCCACCTGAGCAGGGCAAGAAAACTTCTTGCCTACAGTGTTTTTTTTCTAAAATGAGGAAAAATAGGAGTAAACAAAAAAATCAAATCTCCTGAGCTGCACCTTTTCTTGCCATCATAACAGCAGAGTACACTCTAAACCCTGAGAGTTACCTCTCTATCTGAGCCAAATAAAACAGCCCTGCTGTCTTGCCAAGAGCTGCAGCTTGCTGTCTGATGTGTTGTCTGGCTGTTACAGGACAAAGGCAGGCAACCTGCTCCTCCTGTTTGCAATTTGCTGCATTTTGGTTATGCTTCACTAAAAGCAAGAAGGGCTAGTGCTGACATCTGAAACAGAATGTGTTGCTGATCCTGGTCTGTGTAGACAAGAGAGTAGAAGAGTAGAATGCAAATTATTATTTCGCGCACAATTTGTTTCCTTACTAATTCTCTCACAACATTAGCCATAAAAATTCTGTCAGAAGAAAATATTATTCACAGATTAGGCTGAAAAATCCAAAGATTTAAGCTCGCAGAAGGAGCCCCAACCTTATCCAGGCATCCAGTATTCAGAGAAGAAGGCAAGGATAATCTGTTTCTTATTCCTAACCAGGATAAACAGCTTCTGAAAAATCAATTTCCTTCTTGTTTTTAATCCAATGGGCATGACAAAATCTTTCAATTGGCCCTGCCAGCCGCACTGTGATCCCACAATCATCCCTCCAAGATCAAAGAATGGAGGAATCCTAGGGACTAGTGCATTCCCAGTAAAACAAGTACCTCCATAGCACATCACTCCATTTGGATACCTAGGCAACAAGATAGGTCTAAAACTGGCTGAAGACCCATGCTTTACAACCAACTTCCAAATTTGTATAAGTGAGTGGTTTTAGGGGCAAATGTTAGGCTTCTCATGCTTCAGCTTCCTTTTTCAAATCTCACTTATCATTAGTTTGGATCTGAATTTTGGAAGAGCAGGAACCATACTGCTTCTGGTTCAATTCCTTGTGATAAAAACCCAGATGATATTTGACAAAGGATCTCTTATTTATCCAAACAATAACTGGAAACTGTTCAATGACTAAAACATTAAGACTGGCAAAATAAGGCAGCCAGAAAAAGGACTCCAGAAAGGAAAATTCAGGAAAGGAAGGCCTGTGTCTGAAAATAAACTCAGTAAAGGTGGAAAAACATGGGGGAAAAATCTCTGCCAGCTTACTTTCATGAGCAGCTGTAGAGTCAGAGAAAAGTTGCAGTTTCAAACTGGATCATGTTTAACCTGATCAAGTCAGAGGTCCAAATGTTAATTGGACATGTGGTTCACAATTGAATGAAGAGCAGCACCAGCAATCTCACCAGTGCAAAGGAGCACCAAAAAATACTGTTTACCTTATAAATAGAGGTATCACCTAGTTATGGTGGCTGCTGTAACTATTCTTGCCCTTTGTAAATTTCTATATGGAATCTCACTTCACAATAGGGGTTTTTTCTTTCCAAGAGAAAAAAAAAATATTGGCATACAGTGAGATAGGCACTCTTAGCCTTTAAGCTATAAAGGCACACTATCTACTTGCCATAATATCTTATGTGATAATCAGACTAGGGAAATTATATCAACCCCCTATTACAGACTTAATCTTACCAAAGACTGCACTGCAAGGTACCAGAAGATCTCAGCAAGTCAAAAATCAAGAGAAATTCTACTCTTCTATTCCATTCCACATTCAACCCATAACATACATAATTTTCATGGCTAAGCAGACTGGAAGGAGGAGCCCTCTGTTCAGTATACTTTTTAAGAACAAATATTCTATGACTAGTTTCTCTCTCCTAATAGGAAATGTGTGGTTTGTTCATTGGCAGTTACAGCTCTGAATACAACCTAGAGTTAAAAATATTTTTTGCCCACTATCATACGTTCTACTGGGGATAGATTTTTTACCAGCTAAGATATCTTGTGAAGCTGAATTTTAAGTACTAGAAGTAGATTTCCTTGGCAAATGGGAGTGTGTATTACTAGGCATTCAACAACTGTTCACACACAGCCTGGAACATAAAAATTGAGCTGATGAAACCAACATCTTGACGGAGAAAGAAGGAGTGTGAACGCATTACCATGATCAATTTTTTCCAGAGAGAACTCTGAGACAGCAAATAAAGAAAAGTTATTATCTAGCAGCTAATAACAAAGGAATTAGGTTAGATTTAGATCTAGTTCAAAACCAGTGCAGGTTAAAAAGGCCCCATCTCTGCAGAACCAGAGACTGGCCTGGGTCTGATCCAGGGTATGGCAGAGCTGCGTGCTCACAATACCTCTCAATGATTTTTCCCTTAGTGAGGAGCTTCCCTTTTCTCAAGGCTTCAGACCTTAATAGAAAAGTAAAAATGTTGTGAAGATATTTTTAGTTGTTTACAATTCATAAGATACCTTGCATAAAACATCCTTGATGTTCAAACGACTAAGACAATGATGGATTTTAAGGGCCTAGCATTAAAAAAATAATAATTAATGATCTGGAGTACAAATGGAGAAGACATTTTTGCAGGGGTTCAGAGTCACCTCTGTTTTTTCAGGTTATAATATAAGTGTTAAGAGATGTATGTGTATTTCCACCTAAATGCTGATTCACACAGAATCACACAGAATCACAGAATATTATGAGTTGGAAGGGACCCACAAGGATCATGTAGTCCAACTCACCATCTAACACCCGTGATTCAAGTCAATTAAGACTATAATGTAAATATGTAGCTCCTCATCCATATTTAAGTCAAGAGGCAGATCATCTCTGATGACACTCAGCCATTCCTAACCAAGAAGCCAAACTTCCTTTACAAGTCATACTAATACCAGAAAGTCTTGTGTAACCAAGGAAACAGAAGCACGTTTTAAAAAGTCCAACATCCCACCATGAATACAAAACCTATCATTGCAGGTTTTCTAATATATGCAAATTTGACATATTTGTTTTCAGCTGAAATCTACCTCTCAAAAATTTTGGAGAGCAAAAACATTTCAATCATTTAAAAAAACCCAAACTTCTCAGTTTTGTCCTACAATCCTTATGGGATTTTTCCTGATGCCATACACTTTTTCTTATCAAAAGAAAAATATTTTACAACAAATTTAGTATTTTTTATGAGGCAAAGGACATGCTATAAGCCTATATAATTTCTAATTATTTCAGTTTTTAGTTCAATTGAAATAATTAACAGTGATAAAATTTTATTTCCTCATGAGAAATGTGAATGATGAGGCTTATCCCCTTTATTCAGCTTCACAGACAGAAATAGTACGCTGAGCATTTAGATCTGGTCTCTACTTAACCATGGAACCATGAAAAAAAAAAAATTAAACCATGCTTAAAAGAAAGAAGATTTACATACCAGAAGTTGAGGGTTATGGAGAAGGAATGAGAATATCTTGTTGCCAAAGCTTGTACATGGAAGGAGAGAAGCAAAGAGAAGAGACAGGAGTATTAGACTGTAATTAGACTATAAAATATCATGCCAAAGAAGATCAGGTACACCCACAAAGTGAAGAACGTGTCAAAGGCTCTACAGAAGTCCTGTAGTGATGTAGTCAAAGCAGAGGTGAGGAAATTACGTTTTAAAAAAAATGCAAAGATTTAAGTCAAGGAGAACCCACACAGCATCCTCTGCAATCTTTACAAAGAGCAAAGTAGACATTTTTAGCCTGTAATGCCAGTGTAAAATGGAACTTAATGGACCTCTGTCCCTAGTAGAAATAAATTGTGCTCTTAAAGTATTGGTTTATCTCCCTGATTTTAGATATATATATTTGGGGAGAAATAAACAGCACCTGAAAAATCAATTTCTCCCCCTATGACAGGAGACTAATTTATTCAGCCTTCATACAAATGTCTGCAAGGTCAGAAAAATCCTACTCAGTCACCCTGGCAGGAAATTGAGAGGGTAAGGAACAAAACTACTCATTTTGGATAGTTTCAAGTTCTTTTAAAACAGACAGAATTGTGTTTCTCCAGTAACTTCTGATTTCAACAAAGGATCTTTCAAAAAGGGAATAGCTCCATGTTGTCTACATGCAAAGGTATATTTGTTTATAGTGGACTAAAGAATTCTGCAAGTCATCAACCTTTTCCATGCAACTTTTCAACATGAGTCTATTACAGAAAATTATAAACGTGTCAGAAATCAATGCAGTGCAGATATGTTAGCATCACTAGGTTCTAATTTCTAAGTTAAGTAAGTTTAAACTCAAAATGCTTCATCTGGACCCGTAGCCAATTTTAGGTATTCATAGTAAGAGTTATGTATCTTATTGTATTTTACTCGTAAATGCCACTTAATCCCAAAAACCAACTTTTCTTTTACATGAAATGCACCTAAGCCAGTAACATACAGTACCACAGGTCTTTGTTTTGAAAACAAGTGATGCACTAGCAAGAGTAACGTAAATTTCTTCATTCTGCATGGGCAACATGCAGCTTTCCTTTTCTTCAAAACATAGCTTGAAGTGGTATTAACTTCCATGACCAGAAAGCTGGTCTCTACTCAGTTCAGCACTAGCATTATGAGTTTATTTTATGTGTGAAACTGATAATTGGTTTCTTTTTACTGAAATCAAGTTGAACCTTGCTGTTCTCCATACTAGACTAGTTGGGACTTAAACTACTGGCAAAAATGATGGCTATTTGTCAGTTCTACTAACATATTTATGAGTCATGTTTTGCTTCCCCTTCACATTCGAAATACAGCAAACATGCCTTTGGGATGTATCTAACATTGTCTTAGAACCATGAAGAGTGCAAGAGTAACATCAGCAGAAGAGGTGTGACTGAGTAAAAAGAGACACCTTTCCTTCTACATACTCATTTTCAGACTGGTTTAATTGAATTTCCTGACACGAAGCTATTTCTGGCCAACTATTCAGTGTCTGTTGCCTTGGAAAAGTATCTGCAAGAGGATGCCATAGTCAGTTTTAATAGCACAGACATGGAGTGAAATTAGAGGGGTAAAAATTAAAATTTTCCCTTCTACAGAAATATGTACTACAGCTCAATAAACATCTTCAGAAAATAAACCTAGTGAAGTGGAGAGAGACTTAGCTGTACTGATTGATAGGAAACTCAATATGAGCCAGCAGTGTGCCCAGGTGGCTAAGAAGGCCAATGGCATCCTGGCCTGCATCAGNGTGTTAGATGGTGAGTTGGACTAGATGATCCTTGTGGGTCCCTTCCAACTCATAATATTCTGTGATTCTGTGATAATGATTTCCAAAGAAATCACACATGTAAAAGCAACACCAATCTCATGCATACGTGTGGAGTTCGCTGCACATATGGCAGTAACACACATATTCCTCAATCATGTTATAAATTCTGCCACAGGCATATTGCCATGGCATGAGATGCTCCAAAGACATAAAGAGATTTATCTCTACGTTTCTAGAACTTCCCTACTTGTCTAATCTTATATTTTATTTTTGATATCAAAAATGCATATTTATTTAGTTTCTTAAACAAACTCTCACCTTGGTGCCTAAAGAAAACAGAATAAACAAATCAAAATAACATTTCCAAGAGCGTCAGCCACAAAACTACTCTGTAGTGAAAATAAGGCAAGTATTTTGAGACATGGCCTCAGTATTCCTTTCAGACAAAATTAATTTACTCCGCAGCTTTCATTTAAAATAAAAAATGTCCAGCACCACTGCCGAAGATCAAGATATTCAGGCTGTTTGAACTGTTGGGATGGGAATAATGCCATGCCTGCTTCAAGAACTTCCCAACAGGAGTCATGGCTGGTTTACAGTAATACAGTAATCCCTCACCTCTTCATGCCTCAAATTTTGCAGCTTCACCTCTTTGTGGAGTTTTTTCCAGCAAAGACGCCATAGTCTTCCCTTGATTCTTCGTGACATTTTTCCATGTGTGCATACTCAGAGTTCCTCTGCCGCACAGGAGAATGGGACTGGCATGATTCCCAGGGTGGGGGGATGGCACCTCTCGCTCACTTGGGGACCACCCAGAGTTTGGTCCCTCATGAGCATTGGAGAGGTTATATGGCAGTGGAGGTTTATAATATGGTGTCAATGGCTTATTACAGTTACTTGCCCTAGGGTCTTGCTGGAATCCCATCAGCTAGCGGTGTTGCTGTCGCAGCTGCCCCCAGGGTCCCGAGTCCCTGCACCATGGCCACAGATGCCCGACACCCCACCACCACAGCTGCAAGGGCTCGGCCCCATCACCCCATTGTCATGGCGGTGGTGAAAGCCAGGGACTCCCTGCGATGGTGAGTCGGAGTTCTGCAGGGAATCCCACGGAATCTCCAGGACTCCCTGAGTGGGGAGGGGCAGAAGAGATCCCCTTTGCTCCCCTGTCACATCACGGGGCAAGGAGAGGTGCTGGGAATGCCCCCTGGCACTTCAGGGCTGAGAGGTATGGGTCAATTGGTGGGCCTTATTTGCATGTATATATGAGCCACCGCTCTTCACAGAATCTGAGTTTTGTGGTATTGCCCTGCTCCTGATCCCCCACAAAATTCGAGGGATTACTGTATTTGATTCCCTCCAGGGAGGCAGTGGTGCAGTTTAAGAGTTGGATTCGATGATCCTTGTGGATACCTTCCAACTCAGAATATTCTGTGAATCTGTGAATCTGTATAAGGTATCTTGCCTGCCTGTCGACCTTATACGAGGCAGTGTTTGCAGAGTAAAGGAACACACCACAAGTACAGTAACCCATTTGCCCAGGCTCAGGTGATATGACATTTCTTAGAAAGATCACAGGACACAATATTTAGCATTCAAGTCCTTCCCTGTAACTACAACTCTCAACACCCACAAGCATATCATGTTCTAGTTATGTATCAACGAATTCAGGACTTGAAAAAGTGGCTTGTTAGCAAGCTTTGGTCCCGACTTCCTCCAGCATTCATATTCTGGGAATGGGGTTGCAGTTAGTCTCTACAGCAGAAATTTCAAGAACACATAAAAAAGGTCGTACTGCTTATTAAAGAAGTTCTGGAGAAACCCTCATTCTTATTTCAGAAAGTTATGCTCTCTGTTAACAATTATGAAACTATGCGTTTTCATTTTTAAAAATCCATATTGTACATGAAAGTGATGAAAGGAGGGAACAAACAGCTTTCCCTAAAATACCATAGGAGGCACTTAAGTACTTCTTATCTTGGACTATAAACACCTGCTTTACAAACACCTTTGCATCAGCAAAACAATGAAATACCTTTTTCACTATTCCAGACATTGACTGGGAGTAGGTGTAGAATGATGCCAAGTCAATGGGAATTCAAACATGGTCAGAAGTCCCCAGAGTTGAACCATGGTGTATTTTGGGGTTTCACGTGAAGCAATTGCCAGTGTTTTGGATTTTTACATAGACGGAGAAATCCACCATGCATAATAGATATCTCTGTCTTGCTTCCAAGACTAAGCTCACAGTATTCATGTATAAAGAAATAACTGTGTTTCAGTACTGGCTGTTTTGGTGACCTCCACGAGACCTTTAATCAAATCTTGCATACAGCTGAGGCTTCAGAGGTTATTTGACTCTTTCTCAAGAAAGAGCAAGACAGCTCTTGTTTCAATTAATATTTCAATCTCACCGAACACTGCATAATCATAAAATGAGAGTCCTCTGCAATTTCAAAAAATTGAACTCAGTAATTAAAATATAGATTAAAAATATTGCAGAATCCTTATGTGGCCATAACAGTATAAACATACATCAAGATACCATAGCAACGCTTCCACTTTTCTTATTAAATAAGGTATCTTGCAGGCTCATAAAATGCCAGTCAATGCCCGTCATATTTTGGGCATCATTCCATAGAACTTTCATTTCTCTGCTGCTCCTCTTCCCTTGAGCTTGTCATATTGAGTCACTAGAGGTCAGCCTTCTGAAAAAAAAAAACCCTGCTCAGTTTGAAATCCATGAGGAATTGTGGGACTTTACTGCATTCAGAGGCAGCATTGGAGATGCAGCAATCATGGAAACATAGAATATTGTGATTTAGAAGGAATCCACAAGAAATATAGAGTCCAACTCCTGGCCTAGCACAGGACAGCCTCAATAATCACACCCTGTCCCTGAGAAAATTGTCCAAATATTCCCCAAACTCTGATGGGCTTACTGCTGTGACCACTCCCCTGGGAACACTATTCCAGTGCCCAGTCACCCTCTGGATAAAGAGTCTATTCTCAATATTCAACCTAACCCTGTCATTGACCTGTCAGTGGTCACCACAGAGTCCCTCGTCTTCCCCTCACAAAGAAGTTGTAACTGCAATGAGCTCTCCCTTCATTTACCTCTTCTCCAGACTGAACAGACCAAGTGCCCCAGCCAGTCCTCACATAAATTCCCCTCCAGACCCTTCACCACCTTTATGGACCTCCACTGGATGTTATTCCAGGCTCAAACTGCACACAACCTTGGAAGGACATCAGGCCAGGGGAAAGATTTTGTTCTGAAGCCAATCTTCTTTGAGTGTGTTATGGGTTAGGGGTTTTTTTTACTGCTCTGGCAGCGAGGGGGTTAACAGCTCAGCTCTCAGCTCAGTGGCTGCCATGGCATTCAAGGTTATAGAGGTAGAGATGTCTCTGTGAATAATGTATTTGGGAGAGAACAAAAAAAGAAATTCAGTAGCAAGATGTAGGGGCCGGTTCAGAACCTGCGTTGGGAGGCTGAGAGATCGAAGGCCCATTCAGGCCTACTAGAGAAGGGGTACAAATGTTCTTCCAGGCATCCTGCTGCTACTCGTGAATTGGACTGACCATCGCGTAACGCTATGGGCTAGAGAGAGAGGAACCAGTGATGTAGAATCCATCTAAGCCACGTCTGAAGATGGCGAGACCAAGCTGGAAAAAAAAACCTGCAGATGTTTTTTGGAGCCCAAAAACAGAAGCCTGGAGCTAGCTGAGAGCTCGGCAGAGATCCTTTGGACAGACCTTTTGTGCATTGTGGTAGGACCTGAACAATGTACTTTGGAATGGGCTCATTATGACACAGTAAAAAAGCCAGTACTTAAAAGCTGCAATCCTGGTTGTGACTTTTCGGACAACAGAGAATTTCAGAAGAACCGTCATCCCCAGGTCAAGATCTCACTTGGGAAAAGGTCATGAAAGACTTTTCTTCTCATGAGAGAGAGAGAACTTTATGGAAGGGCAGAGAGATGGTTCCTACCCTGGATCTGGTCAGGAACTACCAGCTTGCCTGGTTTACCCCTACCCTAGGTTCCCCCTTTGTCTCCTGGTGAAAAAAGGGAATATTAGATCTGTTGTAAGAGAAGGAGGGGTGGGGGGAAAAGGTTGCCTTTTAAATGATGCTTCCCTTGCAGTTCTGATCTTGTTAGTTAGTTAGTAAATAAATCCTTATATTCTTTACCTGTAGCTGCCTTGCTTTTTTGCCTGTGACCAGTTTTATTTTCCAGCTTTATTTTCTAGTTTTTTCCTCCAGGGAGGTTGTGGGTGAATCTCTGGCATCCAGCCAGGGTCAAACCACGACAGAGTGATTGACTGATGTAGATTGAATCAGCTAGACAAACCTGAATTTTGCACATTGAGAACTGTCAAGCGTTGAGAGCTGTCAAGCACAGAGACTGAATAAACAAAAGGTCCTTCTGTCTTTTTCCCAGGACAGAGTTCTGATTCCCCTTTTTGCCCTCCTTATATCCACAAGAATTTCCAAAAAGATCTTTATTTTATCTATTTCATGTTGAAAGGCTGTACACAAAGTAAAGCCTTATGAAATAGCACTGACCTGTGCTTCTCATCCTGAAGAACAACCAAAAGGACTTTAAGGTGGCAAAAGCCACCTCACCCCAGCATGCAACGGTACTACAAGAGTCCACAGCAACACTACACAAGACAGGAGGAGAGGCAAAGTAATAAAGTAAATAGAAAATGAATCAGCACAATATTAGGGCAACTACCAGAACAGAATTGCCCAGACTGAACACAGGTTAGAACTCAAGGTGAGAAATCTCTGTTTTGACAAAATCAGTCATTAAGGTCTCAGATAGTTACGTGCAGGGGATGGGCAAACCCTGCTGAACACTGGGATCCTCATAGCCTCCTGCCACCTCTCAGGCACCTCCAGCTCTTCCAGAGCTAAAGACCGTAACTGACCATGGAAAGATGCAGGTGACAACCTACCTCACCTCTGAGCTGTAGAGACAAGCAGCAGGTCGTACAGCACATATATTCTACAGCTGCCAGATAACCATCAGAGCAGCTCAATGTTGGTGACTGCTTCCTAGTGTAAAGTCTGCATGTTTAGTTTCATGACTCAACGAAAATAAAGGGGGGGGGGGGGGGGGGGGAGGGAGAGGGANNGAAGGATAAGGCTAAATGGAACTATTTTCATAATCTACATACATCTAAATCAGGACATGAGAGAAAGCATGGAGAATGGGTGAAAAACATTTTCTCCTCAAATAGAAATAAAGAATATGATTGCAACTTCTAGATAAAAACAGTGAAACAAGTAGTGTGTCTGACCTCAGTCCCATGCAAAGTCATAGAACGGATGGTCTTATATGCTATTATGCAGCAACTACAAAACAACAATGACATTAGATCTAGTCAGCATGGATTTCGGAAAGGCAGGTCCTGCCTGACTAACCTGATCTCCTTTTATTATCCAGTGACTCGACTGGTTGATGACAAAAAGGCTGTGGATGTTGTGTACTTGGACCTTAGCAAAGCCTTTGACACGGTTTC
>WEKX01005715.1:19022-29325 GCA_013390025.1 Pitta sordida | reverse complement strand
AGGTGTTTAAGAAAAGACTGGATGAGGAGCTTAGTGACATGGCCTAGATGATGGGATGGATGGAGCGTGGTGCTCGCGGTTCCACGCTTGTGGGTTCAATCCCTGGGTTAGCATTCGCTTGGGAGTTGGACTAGATGATCCTGTTGGTCCCTTCCAACTCAGAATAACCTGTGAACCTGTGAACACCCCTTGGCCTCGAAGCATTAACACTAAGACACACAGAACAGAAAGACACTTTATACATTGCCTATCTGCCTGAGTGCTACTGTGCTGAAATACAACATACAAAACCATGTATTTACCACTATATATTCACTGTGGTGACTACACACTTTCTGGTCAAATGGATGGAAAGAAAAGCCCTGATGCCCAGTCTGGAAAACATTATCTGTCCCATGTGAAAGCCTGTCATGAAGGTGTTTTCTGCTGCTAGAAGTCCAGAATGAAAGAAATTTTGCAGCCCTGGATGCTGGACCAACTCATCGGGAGCTTCTGTCTTCAGCACAAGCCTGGGCCCTAGCAGAAGAGTACCTAGGGAACCCTACTGTGCCAGTTTAAGATGCTGCTATCTGCTCTTCCCCTCTATGGGAAGAATGCACTGGACGGGCAACCAGACCTCAGCAGCCACCACATGAGTCACAGCATCTCAGTATGCACAATAAAGACAACTAAGACATTTTAACAGAGGCAACAGTTTTCAAACAGGGTGAATACTGGGAACATAGATGGGTTTCAGTATCATTGTGCTCCTCTGTCTTGGGAGCAGCTCTGACATGAGTCAATCCTCAGAAGGGCAGGAGAGACTTATACAGATATTGCCAGATGCATAGCATCCATAAAAGTCTTGCAAAGTCCTGGCAGAACTTGGGCCTTCTATGGCTCCCCTGACAGGTTGTCCTTCAAATTCATTGATCACTGCTGCGACTCAATTAGCAATGTAGCCCACAAAATTTGAGAAATCATTCTACCTGCTGCATGGCTGTGAGGGGCAATAGATCTACTCCTTCTGACTCTAAGTAACAGGGAAAAATTTATTTTTATTGACTTTTCCTATTTTTTTTCCTTTTTTGCAGAATAGACTGCAGATAAAGGAGAAAACAGCAACTTCAGATCAGTATCAGAGGGTATGTCACATCAACCAACTTCTGAGGGAAACAGAATGACAGTTAAGAGAACAAGAATTCCATAGCCTGTGTCACTCACATCCCTTACATTGTTCTCACCATTTTTCATGTTTATTTTCATACATTCTAGAAATGCAGACCTCTGAAATTCCATGAATCTTAATTATAGGAGAATTCCTATTTTTGGAGGGATAATAACAGAGCCCATACCATTCACAGGATCCAGGGCACTTAAAAGGAAACTGAATTCCTCAGGCATGTTCAATAACAGGGCTGAGGGGAAAAGCAACACAGTGATGAGTTTTAAAGTTTCTAGTAAGTTGAAATAGCAAGCAAAGGGAGGCTGTGGGAAACTCTTCTGTCTTGTACTCTCACAATCTGGTTACAGGACAAAAGGGATCATACTACATATGGAGTTAAGATTTTATTGTTACTTGAATTAATATCTTGCCTGACTAATTTTAAATTAGTTATTTTTAGTTATTACAATGCCAGTAATACTAACAGTCAAAGCCCATAATAATACAGAAACGGCATACAGGTAAAACTGTTACATGCAAAAGAAACCCCCTAAGTAATATCTATTATCTGCACCTTTTCTATAGTATTATATTCATCCTTCCAGTGTCCATCTATTTGATTGCTTCATTTTTTCCTCAAGCAGAGGAAAAAGTCAAGAGAAACATGACACAAAAGTCATGAGTATCCTGAGGTCACAGGTAGGAGTTCAGTGTTCACAGTCTCAGTCCCTTCTTCTTCCTCAGTCCTCAAATCCACTAAGTCCATTTGTATGTTTCCTAGAAAGAGTCTGCTTATATGCTCTTTCTTTGGTTTCCTACGATTTTTTTAGGGCTGAAGAATTCTTTTTTTGCTTACTTTGGGGTTTTTGTCACTTGTTTTTTCTACCCAAAGACAGGGCAGCTCTGCTGTAGTGACTGCTAACCAACTAGAATCTCCAACACCACCATGCCTTTTCACTCCACTACACAAATTTTTAGTTTTACAGATGATTGCTTGCTATTATTTTAAAGTAAAGCTAAACCGAAGCCAAATGTCACACAGACCATCACAGCTTAAATCATTAAACCCACAGAGTCCTTGCTCCACTGTGTCCATATAAACCTGCAGCCTTGGACTGGGAATGACAAAAATAACAGAATCACACAGAATCAGAGAATCATTTAGATTGGAAAAGACCTCCAAGATCATCAAGTCCAACCTTTGACTGATCAGCATCACGTCAACCAGACCATGGCACTAAGTGCCGCATCTGGCCATTTCCTGAACTCATTCAGGGACGGTGACTCAATCACCTCGCTGGGCAGCCCATTCCAGTGCCTGACAACCCTTTCATTGAAAAAACTCCTCATGATGCCCAGCCTGAACTTTCCCTGGTACAGTTTGAGGCTATGTCCTCTTATCCTGTTGCTAGTTGCCTGACAGACTGATCCCCACCTTGTTACTACCTCCTTTCAGGTGGTTGTAGAGAGCAATAAAGCACCCCTGAGCTCATCTATCCAGCCTGTCCAGATCCCTCTGTGGAGTCTTCCTACTGTTCAGTAGATCAACACTCACAATCAACTTGGTGTCATCTGTGAATTTACCGAGGGTGCACTCAATCGCTTTGTACAGATCATCAATAAAGACGTTAACGAGGACTGTGCCCACTACTGAGCCCTGGTGCACTGCACTAGTGACCAGCAAGTGCCAATTGGATGTGGCACTATTCACCATCACTCTCTGGGCCCAGCCATCCAGCCAGTTTTTAACACCATTCATTGGGCTGTGACTGTTCTGATCAAGTCTGGTCCATTGCATTTGAAGCTTTAAAAGCTCGGAAACAGCAAATTCTATTGCAAGAAGTGCCAAAAAATGTTACAGTCCATGTTTTAACAAACTTTAGGGAAGGTGGGCATATCTGCTCTGCAGTACCAGCTGCTGTTCTCAGTGGGTTATTAAGATAATTCCACTCAAAGTGGAGTTCTCAGATTACTTACTGCAGGGACTGCCCTGGGAGGTGGTGGAGTCACCATCCCTGGAGGTGTTTAAGAGAAGACTCGATGAGGAGCTTAGTGACATGGTCTAGCTAGGGGGTGTAGGGCTGGATGATCCTGGGTCCCTTCCGGCTCGGAGTGGCCTGCTAGACTGTGAGGGAACTAGGTCTGTGTTACTGCTCTGGGATGTGCTTTCAGTCTCTGTACGGGTGTTAGATGGTGAGTTGGACTAGATGATCCTTGTGGGTCCCTTCCAACTCATAATATTCTGTGATTCTGTCTGACTTCACTTTTAGCGACTATGGCAGCTGAAGACAAGTGACACGTAACAGTACAAAGGTTAGGATTAAGGCCACCTTTGCAACCCCAAATTCCACTCACATCCTGAAGAAAGAAAGAGTCTTCCCCTACTTTCCCTCTTTATGCTGCTGTTCCAGCAATAATTCCTAAGAGAAAGTACTTCTGCTTACTGTAAGGTATAAGGTATTCCCCCAGGACCAGAAACAAATTGTTCCTCTTTGAGGAAATTTGTAACAGCTGGAGAGCAGATCAAGAGACCTGGCTTCAGCAGTCACAAGATATAGCTGCTACTATGGCTTGACAGCGTACATTTTCCCATTACAGGCTTGAAAGCTTTTCTGAAGTGAGCAGAACTTCCTCCTCATGCCCATTAAGTCTGGGATTTAGGTATTGTGAAGTTTGTACACTGTATTTTTACAGAAGACATGGTTTGCTGTTGAACAAAATGTCCCATTTTGGCATCCCCTTACTGTGCCTTTATATCCTCATCTCTTTTAATTAGCCTGCAAAATCCTGTTGAAAGCTTAGCTCTAAATGAACCACACTTTTCAGGTTAAATCAGGGTCATAAGATTCACAGCTGCCAGTAGGAAGGCTGAAAGATGAGCATCAGTAATGGGAATGACTGTGACCTGAGTTCACCCAGGTAAGTCTAAGCATGTCTCAGATTTTAAGTTTTTGTATTTCCCACCAGCTTTTGCAGGTAACTATAAGGCTCTGTTATAGTTGCAACATCCTTTTTCACACTCCTAATCCAGAAAACACCATAAAGGAGAAATAAAAGATTGATTTAAAAAAAAATATTTGACACAAAGAATCAAGTATGTGGCTAATTTAAAAATGTCCTCCTTAGTTCCCCTTATAATATATGACTGAAATTTAACAAAAATTAAAAGAATTGCAGTCTTTATTAAGGAAATATCCCTTGCCCTTCACCACAGGATTAGTAAATCTTGTTTGTCTCCTCAGGATCTTATGGTTCTCTCAGACACAAAGACCTTTTAACTTGCCAGGCAGTGTAAGATCTAAACCTCTTTCCTAACGAGGAGCTTAAATAGCTCTATTTTGTGAGTTATGAAAGCCTAACAGTCTGTCCTGATCTCATCTGCCCACAACTTTAAAGTGTTTGAAACCTTAACAAATAAACTTTCTCTAACTCCCCCACACAAGTACCTTAGTGACTACATCTGCACTGATCTTCCACAGTCCAAGAAAACAAGGGATGCATATTCACTGCAGGCAGTAAAGAGAGAAGACAATGCAATTAAAGTTAAAGTGTGTGTCAGTAGAAGGCAACTCATTATTTTTGAAACAACTGTTGTTTTTCTTGATTAGAATTTCTGGCAGTACTATTTATCTGAAGAGTTACAAAGGACAAATCCAAATCTTGTTGCTCTGGAAAAATCTACGTCTCACTCAGATCCAAAAATTTGCAGATCAGTCCTACATCATCTTCTATCACCTCAGGGAGGGTCAGTATACCCTGAGATTCTTTTGAAAAATAAGTTTTCACTGCTATAATGAATTGAAACCTCCTGTAGCAAGAGAGTTGGTAGCAAGCACTATCCAATCCAGCATTTTGCACAGAACCATTCCTCGGATTTGTCTCCTGCTCCACATGAAGACAGAACACATCTTGCACGTCCACAGTTTATTGGCCTTTCAAATCCTATAAGGTCAGCAAAACCTTCTCCAAAATCTAGGGCAAAATCATACAGCTCAATTAAGGAAAAAACCCCAAATGAATCCATGATACTGAATATATTCATTTCCACTTACTATTGATAAATCATAGTAATATTAGAGGCATGGCATACAGATACTGTATTTGAGCCATTATTAGAACTGAAAGTTATAGCAATTCTTTTGTTTGCAATGCTTATAGAACAAGATTGTTGTGGTGTTTTATTTTCACCTATACTGGAATGACGATTTTCAGAGGCCAAAAAGCTAAATTTACTGCTTAAATTGCAACAGCAAGGAATGCAGCACCAAAACTCAATTAATTGGCTTGTCACAGAGCTGACAGCCTCTGTCTCTCAAGCCACCCTTCAGGAGATCAGCAAACAGGCAAAGACAGAGTCCAGCAACATCACAGCTCTCCTGTGTCAGAAAGTAAGGAACATCAAGATGGAAACAAGGCTGCGAAAACCGTCCAGGCCAGCCTTAGCATAAGAAATAAAGCTTAGCCTCATGTGTTTGCTATCACAAATATCTTGTTACTCAACAAATCAGAAATAGGAGTTTACTCCTTATCATCTCCACTCTACTTGCACGACCACCAACTGGTTATCTCCTCCCTATCTCAGAAGTGGACAAAATCATTCTTGCCTCTTTCAAAGCAATTTTAAATCCTACTGAATAAAGCATAATTATTCTTACTGTATAACTACCAGGGGCAACTACTTAGGTGATGGTAAGCCAGGAACTAACAGTGGTCACAAGGAAGGCTAGGCCATAAGCCCACCAAGAGAGTTCAGCACCACAGCACTGAAGCTGGGCAAGCAGAGTGCAGTGACAGAAGGAACACATCCTATCAACAGTTCAGTGGTTGTCAGACAGATGTAAGAGACCAAGTCAGGTACAAGGTCTGCTCAGGGAACATTAGCAACAATCCAGGACCAGATCTAGGATCAGCTACACCCACAATGTGGTACAAGGTCTTGATTCCCTGAGCTTTAAATGAAGTCCTTACACTTAAGTGTGGGGGTCACAGATGAGGCCGGGTAAAGGCCTTCAAGTGTATTGATGTATGAGGGCCAACAGAAATTCCAGAAACACCTTCTCAGCAAAGCCAAGCCTTTTCCACAAGAATTCTGGGCTTCTTTCATATGACCAGGCTACAATAAATTGCAGATTGATAAAGTCCTGAGACAAAAATCTGATCCTTGCAGGTGTTAAAAGCTAAGAAAAAGATGTTAGTTGATCAGTGCAAATTACAGCCAAAGCAAGTATGTACTAATACACTGCACTTGAATCCAGTTGGCTACCTCCTGCTAAGATAGGCTGCCCAGATTTGGCTCAAGGCCCTTCAGGATGAACCTGTACACCCCGGAGAACAAAACACTGGGTAAGCACCAGTGAGGAGCAGGATTTCTCCCAAGAGAGCAGAAGGAGTCAGTTAATGAGTAACTTTCACCTACTTTTGAAATTAGTAACTATCACCTAAATATTGCAGAATATCCAAAGGCTGTACAGTTTTCTCAATCACCTTCACCAACTCATTTCAATGTTCAGCGCCATGGACATCTTTGTTTCTCCCAGGTTATCTTTTGGTCAAATTGTGCCCCAGGGTGGATGGGAAGAATGTCAAGCAGCTAAAGCTTCATCTCAGATGTTTCTGCTCAGCTCTTCCACTGTCCCTTGCATGCAAATGACAATGTCCACCTGCCAGTGGTGACTGCACAGTCACTAAGGACCACTGAGAGGTTGGAGATTATTGCCACTCATACCATTGCTGGGTTGAATTTTGTGAGTTTGCATTTCAAAAAATGCCATTACCTCAGTCCTTCAGACTGTTTGAAATAACTCAGAGGACTCTGCCTGCAGGGAACACTTGCTCAGCATGTTTTGCTGGCAGGGCTCTGGCGACAGTAACCTCTGACGGAAGGAGGGTTATAAAGAGCACAGGCACAAAAGCTAAATCTCCTTCAGGCACAATTCAGAAGAAGCCCTTTGCCTCTCAGTTCTAAAAGGAGAAATAAATTTCAATTCTGATTGAAGACTGATGTTATGCTTTAGCACCTAGTGATCTCTGAGCAAAATAAAAACTTATTAGAAATCAAAAGCTGGGCCCTGGCTTAAAGTTAATGAAGTCAATTTATCATAGATTCTGTTACAAGTGAAAATAACAGAATGTGTCTCATGAAATACTGCAATAACAGTTGCTCTGGTCCCAATCAGTACTTCTAGAGAGAACAGCATAATTAGTGGTCAAGGAAATGAAATATACATAGTAATTTATACATAGCCCTGGGTAATATCGGTGAAATTAGTGAAATTAACTCTAGATATTATTTCTACTCCTTAGGTAAATTATTTGAAAAAAAAGACAGGCAAAACCTAATTTTTATCTTAATTAAAGTAGATCTGAGTGAGAATGCATTTCCAAAGGCTGTAAATCTGGAAAGAAAAACCAGAAATATCTACAAAAAAGCTTAATGCATCATGATGCACAAGGCAAGGGGAAAGGCCTAAAAAATAGTTTTCATCACTAAGGTTTGGTAGAGAATGAACTAGATCACTGAACTCAACAGGTGCCTGAAGGAAACAATGTAATACTGAAGGAAAAAAAAATCAGGAATAATAATATGTAAATATTGTATTTGTAAAAATCACAAAAACCCAAAGGCCTTTAAGTCAGGCAAGTGGCCTGCAGGTGTCATAAAGAAGTGGCTCTGCTCTTTTCACTTCCAGGTGGGAGTACTTGTGAGCGGAGTGTGATCAAGCAATGCAGGGAAGTGGAAAGCACCAGCTGAGCTAACATTTTCCATTATTTTCCCATCACAACATTTTTTTTTTATCTTTACCCTCATCCAGCCACTCTTCCAAATAATGATACTACAAAAGTTTTCTTTCTAAAGAAAGAAAATTTTCTTTTATGCAAGCACAAAACCATGAGCATCTACGCAAATACCAGTAGCATGACTTCAGCTGTATGTGTACAACAATGTCCTGCATCCAGGTCCTGCATTAAGGCAGAATTATTATATCTTATAAGAAACAACAGAATGTCCTGACCTTCACATTTTAAAAATGCTGTTCTATTAAAGACAGGAATGTCCTCTTGATTCTTTGAATGCATCTTCAAAAATTATGCTCTCTAAGAACCAGAAAAGACTACTTAGAGATCTGTTTTGACATTCATAGAGATACTGACAGGTGGCCTCAGACCTCATCTCAACCACCTCTGAGAAACTCCTTGCTTTCCCATTTTATGCCTTACTCAGAGCAAAGTGCTCATCATCTTCACTCATCATCATGCAAAAGACCAAGCCAAAAGCTTTTATGCCAAGAAGCAAGACTGCTGCTGTCAGTCTGTAGTCAAGAGCTATTTGTTGTCCTAAAGATCTTATCCTGCACAGTCATCATTAGCCTGCACTACAGAAGTCCACAGGAAGAACTTGCATTTCATCTGTCAGGCAACAACCCCAGCGAATAGCACAGAGTAAAAGACAAATAGTGTGCATCCATAGGAGCTGACATGACAAGTGAGCAGAAAAATTAAGGTTCCCAATGCTGTGGGAGAAGTGGGCATGAACTGCATTGTCATAACATCTCCTGATTTCTCTGTGTTTCACATTGTTTCTAGCTGGTTTAGCTGACAGTAATGGTGATGAGAAAGCAGTGTAGGCAGGTAGCCCTCACCCGGGGTCAGCAGTGGGGACTAGGCAAATAGCTGGGGTGCTTTAACATCTATTATCATCATTTCTGTTGGGGAAGGTAAAAGAGGAGTAAAAAACAGATTTTAAAAAATAAACAAATCACTGCAATAAGACAAATAGTGCATCTTAAAGCTACTAGAATCTGATATTATGTGCAAACACACCTTACCAGGTATTAAAATAAAGCTTCAGATGTGGGAACCACAGAAGTGTATCACATAGAACATAATCATTTGGATATCAGTAACTAAGGAGTACTTGCTGAAACAAATATTTTATAATACTCCAAACAGATTTGCATAAAGCAGACAGGGTAACTGACTCTATAAGAGCAGGGTGACAGCATGCTCAGCATTCCCAGCTGGTTCTGGAGCCACTGGGTACATGACAGTCCTTTCAAATAAAGGCTTCCTAGACAGAATTAAATTTTATACGAAAGACAGCAATCCTTATGCAGCGAGGTTGACAAGCAACACATCTCTCCCCAGAAAGATATTGCTGACTGGCAAGAGTACACAGTTACTGTTGTGGGCTCCAGTCACATTGGAAAAGGGAAACTACAGCTCAGGAGCTCCAGCTCTGGTGAGCCAAAATACTCTTGCAACAGAAATCAGTAAGAGTTACTCACAAACCTTTTTTCCACCCTATGTCCCTCAGCAAGTTGGGCAGAACAACACTATAGTCCCTTCCAACTCATAATATTCTGTCTGTGTGTGTGTGTGTGTGTGTGTGTGTGTGTGTGTGTGTGTGAAAAAAATAAAATCAGATTACACTGACTCATACAATTAATTAAAACAAAATTCCAGTGTAGGAATGAGAGTTAATAAAATTAAGAGACTGAAAGGCAAGTCAGACTTGGCTGCTTAATTTACCCACACTCTTACTGCGTCACAGTTTCTTCTTCCTTCCTTCCTGCCATGACATTACCCAACAGAAAGAAGGTGACTGAAAGAAAGATCCAGTGAGCATCTTAGGAAAAGGAGCCCAGGATAATCAATGACAGATGTAAAACAAGCAGGTGACAAGGACCTCTCCATGCTTTGAATAAGAGTCTGTTCACGGGAGAGGGCTTTGCCATGACGAAGAAAAAGGGGAGAGCATGGTACTTCCACAGTTTATAGTTACAGAATCACAGAATCACAGAATCAGTAAGGTTGGAAAAGACCATAGAGATCATCAAGTCCAACCTATCCTCTATTACCTAATCTAATCTAGTCAAATCTGTTACCTAACCTAACCTAACCTGTTGCCATCCTACTACCAACACACCATCCTACCTATAACACACTACCCTAATATCTAGGTCATGTCACCAAGTACACCATCCAACCTTTTCTTAAACACCTCTAGGGACGATGACTCCACCACCTCCTTGGGGAGCCCATTCCACTGAGAGATCACCCTCTCTGTGAAAAAGTTCCTTCTAATGTCAAGTCTAAATCTCCCCTGATGCAGTTTAAGACTGTGTCCTCTTGTTCTATCACTTGTAGCCAGAGAGAAGA